>PVIC010019338.1:0-18917 GCA_004025085.1 Thryonomys swinderianus | reverse complement strand
CTGGGGATCAAACTCAGGACCTTCCGCTTGCAAGGCAGGTGCCAGAACCACTGAGCTAACCCTCCAGCCCTGTTGGTAGATTTTTTAATTACATTTTCAATTTCACAGATTGATATTGGGGTGTTTATCATTTTTATATTCTCTTCATTCAACTTTCAGAGTGCATATGTGTCTAGAAATCTATCCATTTCTTCTACATTTTCCATCTTATTGTAGTACACATTTTCAAAGTAGGTGTTTATTATCCTCTAGACTTATGGTGGATCTATGGTGATTTCCTCCTTTTCATTTGTAAAAGCATGGATTTGAGCCTTTTCTTTCCTTTGTTTGATAAGTTTGGCTAAGGGTCTGTCAAGTTTATCATTTCAAAAAACCAACTCTTTAACTCATTTATTTTTTGTATCATCTAGTTGTGACAGTGGGGTATTGAAGTTCCCTGTTACTATTGTACTAGCGCTTATCAGGCTTTTCATATCCATCAATATTTATTTTATATAAGTTGGGTGCACTGAAATTTGGTGCATGGATATTTATGAATGTTATCTCTTTCTCTTGGATTGTTCCCTGTACATGAATATAGAGTCCTTCTTTGTCTCTCTTCATCAGTTTTGGTTTTAAATCTATTTTGTCTGCAAATGGGATAACCACTCCTGCTTTTTGGCAATTTCCTGTCGCATGGAGGATTGGTTGCCATTCTTTTACTTTCAGTCTATTACTTTCTTTCTGAATTAGGTGTGTTTCTTGTATGCAGCGTATTGTAGGATCTTGTTTCTTAATCCATTCTGCCAGTTTGCATCTTTTAATTGGTGCATTGAGGCCATTGACATTACTGGTCATGACTGATAACACCAGTCATGATGTTTTCCTGGTTTTGCCTCTTTTATTCTTTGCTTTTCCCCTTTCCATTCAGTGTTTTGTCTTGCCCAATGAGCTCATTCTGCTGGGTCTCATGAGTTTGTGACCTTCATTGTTTTTTTTCCAATATATCCTTTAGAATGTTTTGAAGTGCAGGTTTTGTACTTGTGAAGTTTTTCAAGTGTTCTTTGTCACGGAAGTATCTTGTTTCTCCGTTGACTTTGAAAGATAGTTTTTGCAGGATACATCAGTGTATATTGATTGGAGGACATTTTCCTCCAAGATTTGAAACACTTCACTCCAGGCTGTCCTTACGTTGAGCATTTGCATTGAAAAGTCTTTTGTAATCCTGATGTGCTTTCCTTTGTATGTGTTTTTTTTTCTTTTGTCTAACTGCTTTCAGTATTTCGTTCTTTTGTTGGATATCTGAAACCTTGATTATAATATGCCTAGGCGTAGATTATTTTGGATCATGACCTTTTAGTGTTCTATATGCCTCTTTTATCTGTGTGTCCAGTTATTTTCCTTCTCCTGTGAGGTTTTCTGCCATTATATCTGTGAATAGTTTTTTAATGTCTTTTGCACTGTTTCCTGCTTCTTCAGTGACTCCAATCAGTCTTATGTTATTTTTCTTTTGAGTTGTCGTGGAGCTGTTGGATTGATTTCTCATGGTCCCTTGCCATTTTCTATAAGTTATTCCTTTCCTGTGCATTGGCTGTGATCCTGTCCTCTAAGTCTGAATTTCAGTCCTCAACCTCATTCATCATACTTTGCAAACTTTTGTTCTTGTTTTTGATCACCAGGAACTCAGCTTGAAGCTGTTTAAAAGGTTCCATTGCTTTTGTTACCTCAGATTGTATGGCGTTCCTGATCTCTTCTTTAATCAGATTTTTCACTGTGGACAGCATCTCTGTTTTCATCTGAGATATCAGTTCTGATTTCCATTTTAGTAGATTTGCTTATGTTAACAACTCAGAGAGTCCTGGTGATTATGCTTGATTTTGTTCTGTCTCCCTTATCTCTGAATTACCTGTGGTGATGATCTTTTTGTCTGGGTTCTTGAATTTTTTTTCTCATTTCTCTTGTGCTAGCCAGTGCCGAAAGTCAGTAATGACCTCAGTGGAGCTTAATCAGACTCATCCAAACCAGAATGGAAGTTTCGTGGGCTTCTGGTCCAGAACCTATGACAGGCTGGCTGTGAGCCAGCAGCAGAAGTCACTTTGTGTCCTTCACAGCACTTACCTAGACTCACCCACAGGGGAATGGAGGTCCTCTGGGGTTTTGATCTGGATCCAATGACAGGAAGGCTGCTAGACTATGGTAGAAGTCACAGGATAACCTCTGTGGAGCTTACTCAGGCCCCCACAAACCCAAAATGTTGCCCCCATGGACTTCTGGTCTTTATCTGATGACAGAAAGGCTGCTAGTGGGCAGCGAAAATCACTGTGCAACCTCTGCAGCACTTACCCAGGTTCACCCACAGGAGATTGGTGGTCCCCTGGACTTCTGGTCTGGATCTGATGATAGGAAGGCTGCTAGTGGGGTTTAGAAGTCACTGTGCAACCTCCATGGCACTTACCCAGGCCTGCCCATGGGGAATGCAGTTCCCATGGGCTTCTGGTCTGGATCCAGTGACAGGCGGGCTGCTAGAAGGTGGTGGAAGTCACTGTGTGACCAAGGAGGTTCTTACCCAGACTTGCCCATGGGGAATAGAGATCCCGTAGGCTTCTTGTCTGCATCCAATGACAGGAAGACTGCTGGTGGGGTGTAGAAGTCACTGTGTGACCTCCACAGTGCTTACCCAGACCCACCCATGGAGTTCCCATGGGCTTCTGGTCTGGATCCAGTGACAGGCAGGCTGCTAGCAGGGGGGTGGAAGTCATTGCAGGACCTCTGTGGTGCTTACCCAGACTTGCCCACAGGGAATGAAGTCCTTCAGGCTTCTGGTCTGGATCTGATGGCAGGAAGGCTGCTAGATGGTGGCTGAAGTCACTGTGTGACCTCCATGGAACTTACCCAGACTTACCCAGGGGAACGGAGATCCCACAGGCTTCTGGTCTGGATCTCATGACACGCAGACATCAGAAGTCACTGCACAAACTCTGTGACACTTACCCAGACTTAGCCATGGAAATCTTAATTTATATGTATATTTCTAATGAAGAATGTTTTTAAAATCTGTTAAAGGCTAACAAAAATCTAGACCGATAATCACAAAATACTCCCTTTAAGAAGATGTTTCATAGAAATAGCAATAAAAAATGCAGTACAGAAGTATCAATAAAAAATACAGGACCCACAAAATACATACAGGCTACTTCAGTATAGTAGGAATTGGGCAATAGAGAAAAATGTGATCAAGGCAGGAAACAGAGGATCTTTTCTGATGGTTGGGCACATTCTCTAAAGGAAGCCAAGTGGCAGCAGTGTTTGCTTTCTTTTATTACTGCTCTTCAACTGCATCTTATTTTCTGAGTACTTTTTTATGTATGTTATCATTTAGAATAAAATATTTTAATCAGGAAACGGGAGATACACTACAGTAGCAGATTGTGGAACAAGTTGTAAAGATGCTTATTTGTGAAGCATTAATGGTAAAAGTTTTCTAGAAGTTGTGAAGTCAAGTGAACAGAGACTTTTTGCATATATATTATTTGTCTTATTTTGTTTAACAAATAATTAGAACACATTTCCCTTTGAAAGGACAAGATTACACTTGATCTTAGCCAAAAGGCCGAGAAGCGGAAAAAAAAAAAAAAAAAAGGACAAGATTAAAAGGCAAAACTTAAAAGATTGCCTGTACTTAATAAGGTATATCAATATTTTGTCTTTGGAAAATGGTAGACTAAGTACATTGGGAATTTCCAGAGAATATAGAAAGCAGTATAAAAGTTTCCAAATGATTTTAAAATTAGAAGAGAAAAATTCATCAATTTAATACATTAAAATTTTGTATAAAATTTGGAATTCTATGGAGGATGGATATAAGACAATCAGAAATACTTGATTCCAATCAAAACTAAACACCTCAAGGATAGCCTTGCAAATTGAACTGTACAATGAAAACTAAAGAATGAATGATAAAGTAAATTCTGTCATTGGACACTACTCCACAGTGTACCCAGATAGTGTAACTATGTTGAAAGCATAAGTATCTATACATGAGATGGAGAATTTTGTTCTAGTCCCTTATATTGGCTGAGTCTATTTTTTATTTTTCTTCCTAGTTTACATATGCTCTTCCTCAGACCTGCAATTCTATAAAATGGCAAGAGAAAAAAAAAAAAAAAGAAAGCTTTGCTAAACCTTTCTAGAAGTCTGAAATAGAAATTAAACTGTTTTTCCATCCTAATTGAATTTCTCTTTTCTGTCTGGAATATGAATTCAGTGTTAAAAGAACAAACACATATACTAATTTCTTAGCCACTGAAATGGACTCTTTTACTGTATACATATTACAGAATTGCAAATGTATGATAGATAAAGACAATCAAAATTACTCAGTTTTTATTTTATTTGGATTCCTCAGTTTTCTGGATTTCATGGACTTTCTAAATAAGATTTATGAAATAAAGCCTAGCTCTATGAAAGTTATAAACTGTTTTCTTTTTTTAAAAAAAAGTAAAACAACTGACATGTATTATTTGGTGTTCTGTCTTTTAATGTGAATCTTTAGTTGGTTAAATCTCCTAATTTTTTGCTCAGTGGTGTGTTCCTATTGTGGTGAGTCTCATTGCCTGTGGTACCTCCAAATAATAAACATTACTAAGATTTTTTCCTATCAAGTGTCTGCCAGTTTGTCAGTAAGCTAAAATGAATTAGTGTGTGATAAAGGCAACATGGTATTAATTAAAAGATAAGCCAAGAAACATGTTATTTTGTTCTGATAATTTCAAAGGCTAGATCTCAACAGACTTACCTCATTCCTAAGAGAATGTATTGTGAAACGAATTGCAAATCACTCATATTTTTATGGTGCAGCTTTCTTTCTTTTTGTCAGGAGATACAAAAAGTCATAGAATGCAATAGACCTGAGATAATCATCCTCACTTAAAAAAAAAAAAGTAAAAATCGATGTTTAGTGAAGATTTTTACAAAGGAGGTGGAGTAAAGTCCTAATAAAGATTAATTTTTTTGAGAAAGCAACTCTTACATGAACACATCCTTAGCAATTTTCCCAAATATCAATAATAGTCATCTTATAATTTGTAATTGAATTAGGAAAATAATGGCTACATCTACAGTGATTTACCTTAACCTAAATTCTTACAGCACTCTGTGTTTCATAGTCAAACATTTTAATTTTTTTGAACAGCTCAATAACTATAACAAGCTGTAAGCCATATTGTTATTTTCCTTGCCATCTGTTGGAAACAAAAGCAAAGATAAAAATCTCATTGAGTCACAAAAGATTAGTTTTACTTAATGTGCCTTTTATGGAGAAACATCTATCTGGGAAAAATTAATGCTGTGCATTTATTAAAAGATCTTTTTCACTTCATTACAGATGGGGAACTCAAGGTGATTTCACCACCACCCACCCGCGGCCTGTGGTCAAAGTGAAGCTCTTCACAGAGAGTACAGGGGTGCTGGCCCTGGAAGACAAGGAGCTTGGAAGGGTGAGTTGCCATCACCTGTAATTCTCAGGTAGCACAGTATTCATTTCTTTCTATTCAGATACACTAAGATGGTACAGTAATAGTATATGAACTTCCCACTCACAGATTATTTACAGTCATTTACTTATAATTTCCTGTGATCCCACTTTACCACTCCAGTATGTTGAGCAAAATTGACTAACATAGAAAGGATCTAGGTAGGATATGGGTGTGTGAGGGTTACATAAAGCTCCTCCTCATCAATTCATTCTTACATGTGTGTTTCTATTAATTCTGAATGTGAATTGCCAGGAGACTTGGGCTTTTTTACTCTTTTATTGTTTTACTCTTTACTTTAATGAGAAAAGTAATTCTCATTCACACATTTCCTCTCATGGGTGAAAAGGATCATCTTCATAGCTGAGTTACCTGTTCTTCATGGTCACTGTGACTAGCCCAATTAGACAGTGCCTCTGAAGGGATTTTTTTGCTCATTCATCTATTTTTTCCTGTGAAATCTTCCTCATATACCTATTAATGCTGAACTATTTTTTCCGGATGTCAGTTCATATGTAGACTATGAGATACGATCAAAAATTGTAATGAATATTTGAATTTTAATAAAGACACAGTACCATTACTTCCCTCAAAGTACTCGTTCTCTCTTTGAACTTCCTCACCTCACTGCTCTTGCATTTCCAAAGCAGTTCTGGAAGTCCTCTTCACAGCTTTAGTTGTGCTGTCATTGCTGCCTTGATATCTTGAACCAGTGTAAGACCATTATCGTTCATGGCCATTTTGACATTGGTAAAAAGCCTGACATCCCAGGATGCTATACTTGGTGCTGATGGTACAGGAGGACATACAGTGACAGCCCATTTTTATGAGCCTGACTTTACTGGATGTCACTCAGCACCAGTAGTCACTGCATTTTTTGTTACACCTCATTGGCAGTAAAAACATTACTTTTCCGTAGTTAATGATCCAGTCAGTGCCTCTTTGTGTGGAAGATTTTCTGCTGCCTTAGCTCTTAAACACTAGAAATATTCCAAGAGATAGGCTGTACAGTTGTCTTTTGCCCAGAGCTGAGAACTGTGATCATAGGTACAGAGAATAGCTCCTTTAGGCAGCTTTAGAAATCCTGGAAATAACATAGCTTTTACAGCATGAGACATTGAAGGATAATGGAAACATCATGCATAATGAAGTTTGTTCCTTGGAGTTAAGATCCCTACTCGATTCCTTTTTGCTTTTTTAACCTCTTACATGCATGTGAACTTTTTCCTGGGAATTTTGTGAATCTGCTCCCAAATTCTAAATTTCTTCTTTGTTTTCTTGGTATATGTTTTCTTAATCCCTAAGAGTTATTTTATGCAATTTATGTGCTTTTGTATTCATACACAGTTTATTCATTCAGCAAAAGTGTATATGTGGCATATTCTAACATAATAGAAACTGCAAATGGCCTTTATGAATTTATGAATTAGTTTTTCATTTAAGCAATCACTGTATTAATTTTCCCTTATTCTCATATTACAACATTTTCAATACCTGACAAGCCATTTGAAGTTCCATGTTATAAGTAATTCTTGAAATCATTTTAATTTATTTCCTCAGCTGGCCAAATATAAAACAGTGTATAAATTGGATACATGTGTGGGATGTTTTCTGCTCAAACACCTCTCTCAAAAAGGTCTCAGAGAGGAATCCTTTCTATCTTGTATCCACTCTGTCTCCTCCAGAGTTTTCCACACTTAGTGATATTTTGAGCAAAGTGCTTCTCTGTTATGGAACACTGTCGTGTTTGTGCTACTGGCACCCTGACCTCTCATCAACACATTATCGTAATTTCTTCTAGCCTCATCTCCCAGTCAAGACCATAAAAACTGTCTCTAGACATGGCCAGATGTTTCCTACAGGATAGAGTCACATGCAAAATACCCTGTTTGAGAATCTCTGATTTATACTGATGACTTCAGATAGATTAATTCTAAGATTATAGTATCATTTATTCTTAATTGAAATGTATGTAAGATTTATCTTAGCAACTTTTCTATAAATAGTGGATTATTCAAAAATACAAAGCTTAGTTATGAAAAGATTTATTAATTAAGACTTTGAATATTTGTTGTTGGTAATAATTGGTATGTTATTTCTGGAACTATATGTATATATATATATATATATATATATTATATATATTATATTACTATTAAAAGGAACCAGCACTGATTACAGTCCTGGGCAGGAGGGATATGTATTATTACCACCACTAACAAACTCAAAGTTAAGGCCTTGTCATCCTTTTCGTCCATTGAATGTATCCCTAAGTCTCTAACTGCTATTCAGAAGGATCCCAGTACAATAGAGGACAATTTATTCTTTTCATTCCAGTAGTGCAAACTGCAGAGGTAGTTATGGAGATGTTGTCATCAAGTCTATGAAACGACCGTCTCCCCTGAGCAATAAGCTAATGTGTTAAGCAGCAGTACAATCTGACAGTATGTACTCTGTAAATCTAGGACTCTGTCTATAAACTGAGTGATGTGAAGCGAAATGAAAGGAATGTTGTCTGTTACCAGCACCTGGTGGCAGGTCGGCCACCAATTCAGGTGAAAAATCTCCATATGGCACCTCCATTTCCATGAATAGGTATTTGCATCTGCCAGCCACAGATCGTTATTAATACACTTCAAACATAATCCCAGTTACTCCTCCTCGTGGACAGGAGCGATACTGTGTTTTATGTAAGGAAGAATCAGAATGACTAAGGCTACTCAACAAGTGTGGAAGTGAGGATTTAAACTCAGGTTTTATCACCCCAGAGTCTCTTCCGAGCCTGTGAATAGATGGCCACACTTGAGAGGATGAAGATAGTAAAAATGATTTACAGATTACACTAGGAAACAAGTTTATGCCTTAAGGTAGGCATTGAATAGTATTTAAAGTCATGTGAAAATAATGTATACTTAAATTATAACAGTAAATTCAATTTAAAAAATAAAAATGAAAAAATAATTTTAATACCATCAATTTATACATTATATATACTGTGTTATGATTTTATACAAAGATTTGAAGCATGTTTAGGGAAACTTCTGATGTCCAGGTTACTTCTGTGAATGAAAAATTTCATATTTCTGGTACTTATTTAACTTACAGTGTGACATTTGTGATTACAATGTATATTTGGAGATTTACCACAATCCTTTATCAATTCTGGAAGTGTTACCAGGAAGAAAAACATTCTTTCACATAGTCATGAGAAGAGAGCTGCCTCGGCAAGATCCTGAAAAGACTAACATTCTGGAGCTGAGGGTTTAACTGGTTTGGAGCAGGAGAGAGGAGTATTTTAGCACCTACTGTGCATTCTTGAGAGCCCTGCACCAATAGTCACAGTGTTTCTGGTGTGCAGCCAGGGCTGGATCCTAGAACCAAGAGGGATAAGGAATAAAATTCCATGGTAGCCTGGAGTGTGCTGAAATGAGGGCTCAGACTTAAGAAGCATTGGGCAGTTGGAGATTATGTTCTTTGGCAAGTGCCTAGTGTGCAGATTTGGTCTGTGGCTGGCAGATGCAAATACCTATTCATGGAAATGGAGGTGCCATATGGAGATTTTTTCACCTGAATTGGTGGCCAACCTGCCACCAGGTGCTGAGGACATACCTGGAGGCGGAACAGGGTTGTTTGTGAGGAAACAATTAGGAGTATTTCTGTGAGCTAAAAGAGCTGGCTAATCAAGTGCCCGAAGATACACGGTTTATCATAGGATGATTTTTTTCCCAGAAAACTTCAAAAGCAAGGATTACCTCATGTAGCCATTTGAAAATCTAGTGATTCCTCGTGCATCTATTAGCAGGCAGGGCAGTTTGTGTTAAGTCTTTCAGAACGAGTGATTGTATATTCTACCTGTGGGTAACTGTTTAACTTCCTGAATGATGTTCTTGAGTACAAAACTAAATATTTGGAGGATTTCCCAAAATAATTTTTAGTTTTAAGTGTTGCTACAAAACCTTTCTGGCAGCTGTTAGAAAAAAACATTGTCTGTTCATAATTTCTGAATTTCTGGTTTTAGTGTCAGCCTCACTGTGTACAGGAGGACGCTGACATGTCTACGTCTGTGGTGATAGAAAAGTGTACAGGTCTATTTTCCTGTTTAGTGTGAAAAATCTGGAACAGTTTTTTTCTAATTTGATAATATTCATAGTAGCGAAAATGCTAGAAGTTTGCTCATCTCTTTGGTACATGTTATGAAAGTCGTGGGTATTCTTGAAATAACTGTTTTCATTTTACATAAGAACCACATATTTCTGTGTAACATTTCTTACAATGGGGATATTCATACCTAATACATCAAAGTGACACTTACTATGCTTGTTTTATCACTGTCGATACTATATAGAAGTAGCAGGTGGTGGTTAATTTCAAGTATATTTTAAATATAAAGAAAAATTAGCATTGCTGAACTGATATTTCCATAGACAAGAAGTTTTACCTTTCAAGAAGTTTGTTATATCTTATTGTAGCAAGTAAAACTTAGTTTATATAGTTGTCTTTTTGTCAAACTTTGCTTCTGTGTACTTTATTAAATATCAAAGAACTCTCTGATGTATTATCAGAATATGCATAATTTTGTATCTGAAATTTGACAGGACAGAAACTAATATATTCATATAGGTATATCCTTGGGAGACCAACCCAAAGGCCTCTAATTTACTGGTTAGTCTAATTATCCCATCTTTTTTTCTTATTTTCCCAGATACATTATTATTGTTGTTTTCTTATTATATAGTTCTGATCAAAGTTGAAGTCTTTATGAGTTCCTAATTTACATTAAAAAGTTCAGGAGTTACACTTTTTAAGTCAAATGCAGCATGTTTAGCTAGATATTCCATTCATATAGCTGGACCATAAAATTTTAAACACATCTCTAATTTATTTGTAGCCATTGTAGAACTTGTAATTTAAATATATAGAGTAAAAAGTCACAAATATATTTTAAACGGCTTATTGAATATTCTAATTTTTTGACAAATAAGTATCAAATTTCTATATGTATAAGTATACAAACATACAGATAAGTATAAATTCATAAAAATAGCTTTAGGCTTTTGATTTACTCAGACAACACTTTTTTAAAAATTTAAAAAGGATTTGCAGTATGTTGTATCTACATATGAATGGGAAAAGCACTAGAGAATCTGTGTAAAATCATAATCATAGGTATTCTGTTTGATCTTAAAGCAAAATTTAATGTCCAATTTTATCAAAATAGCCAGCTCTAGCCACCTGCCGCTTTAGCTATTGAATTCATCCTATTTGCTGTAAAATAAAATGGATATTCTGTTATTTTTCCTATCAGTGTAATTCCACTCCCCAGACACAGGAAACTTTTATGTTCTAGGAAATAGTACAACTTTTCTGAAACTGAAAGGTCACAGCACTCTCCTCCCCCCTGAAATTCTTTCATGCAGCGATTGCTCAAAAAAATTTATAGTCAAATTTCAGTGGCTATGAGTTGACAAAACAGATGACCACAGACAGGTGAAGGACCAGAAATAATTCATATGTGGAACAGACCCTTTCTAAATATTCTTTTCTAGGAGCAATTGTGTCTAGCTCACAAAAATGGATGGCTCGTTCTGACTTGGAAGGACAGGGAGCTGGTAGCGAGCCTCTCCCCGGTGTTCACCAGCAGGTTTACCTGCTGTTCCTGAGGAGCTGGCAGGATGCTCCAGGCAGAGACACAGGCCGGCGTTTCCTACCTTCTCACCCAGAAAGGGGCCAGCGCGCTGTAAATAGCCTCTTCCTTGGTGGTTCCCTGTAGGTGATCAGTGTGGCAGAAGCTGACATTTCACTATTTCCCAGGAATAATAGAGGACTTCCTCTGTCCCAGATGGAGCAAATGTTAGGTGTGTACACTGCAGTGATCCCTTCTTTCTAATATAATGTCATTGTATTGTTCTAATTTGCACTTTCCTAAAATTCAGATAATGATGTGGAACATCTTTTTATGTGCATACCTGCCATCTGTTCCTACTTTTTTATGAAGAATCTGTTCCAGTATTTTTCTGTCTTTAATTCAATTGCTTGTTTTCTTATTTTTGAGTTTTCAAGGATCATAATTCAGTGTTTGCACTTCCTTTGCCAGGTTATACGATATAAATATTTTTCTCCCAGTCTTGGCTATCTTTTCATCATAACAGTGTGCCCCAAAGAGCAGAAATTTATAATTATGATAAAGTTCAGTTTATGGATTTTTCTTTTAGTGACTCTTGTTCTTGGTACTGTATCTAAGAAATCTTTTCAAACTCAGAGTAGGAATTCTTCTGCTTTCTTGTAAAATTTTGTTGCTCTGGATTTTATACTTAGGTTTTCTATTTTTAGTTTAATTATGTATCTAGAATTACATATGAATGAAAGCTTATAATGTTTGTATATTAGTAATATATTATTCTAGCACACTTTGTTGAGATTTCTTACACTAAATTTCATCAGTGTGTTTGTTGACAAATCAAAATTGTCCCATCTACCTGTGATTCTTGAACATTGTAATCTGTGCAATTGGTCTGTTTTTCTGTTTTGATGCCAACATCATACTTTCAGGAAAACTATGGTTTTTATATAAGTCTTGAAATCAGATGAGAGGTCTCCTTTTTTCCGTCCCTCTCTTCTTTCTTTCCTTTCTTCCCTCCTGCCCTGTATTTGAGATCCTTTCCTTGGCCTTATGACTTTCAGAATGAGATCATGTACTTCTTTAAAAAAAAAAAAAAGGCAGTTGGGCCTGAGATTTAGCTCTGTGGTTCCGGCACCTGCATTAGGGCAAGGTCCTGAGTACGATTCCTACTAACCATATGCAACAATACCAGAAGTGGTGACTCATGCCCACCAGCAATTAGTACCACATACCACGGTGCAGGGCATGGTGGCTCATGCCTATAATCCAAGCACTCAGGAGGCAGAGTCAGGAGGACTGCTGAGTTCGAGGTTTGCCAAGTTCAAGGCTTGCCTGGGCTACCAAGTGAGCTCAGGGCCAGCCTGAAGTACAAAGCAAGCCCCTGTCTCAGAACAAACAAACAAAAAGACAGTAGTGAATTTAATTCTGATTGAATTGAGTCTATAGTTCAGTTTGGTCTTTGATGGGTAATTTTATCAACTCAATTGGTATAAGAGTTTAGTAGAGCATAGTTGGGTGTTTCTGGCTGTGTTGTGGGGCCATGAACTCAAGATCTATCTCTGTCTCCAGCCCGTCTGTCTTTGCTGGTCCTCCCTGTGCTCTGCTTCCTCTTACACAGTGAGACATGTGGCTTTACCCTGCACCTCTGTCATACTTCTCCCAAGTAGCACACTGACTACTGACAAAATCTCTGAAACCCTGGTCCAGATTAACCTCTCCTCCTCTGAGTATAAGTATTCAGTCCTCGCAGTGTAAAACTGGCCAACACAGCATGAATAGACATTTCAGCAAAATTGTGTCTTCTCAGTGAATGCCGTGTATCTCCTCACTTGTTTAGGTCTTATTTAATTTTTCATAGGTACATCTTGTTAGAGGTTTTAGTGTACGCAAGTTGCTTTCTCTTACCATATTTATCATTGATACTTTAGTGCCTTAGATTCTTAGAATTTATTTTTATCTTTCCTCGTTATTGCTTTGAACAAAATCAAGATTGTTTTAGGAAAGAAAAATGATATTGAGTGAGAGGGTAGTAATAGTTTCCATACATGCATATGAATAAAATTAAAATTTTTGACTCCTAAAGCCACCAAAACAAATGGCAGGCAGAATAGTCAGTGACTTTTTCTTGAGGAAATGAAAAGCCAAGGAGCTGAGGGGGAACAATGGATAGTTGGAAATTAATTCTCAGGACAGTGATGAGACTGCATTAACTACAAAATTTGCTTCCTAAGTAAATGAAACAAATGTTACATTCAACTGAATTTTAAGGAAAATCTAGTAGATGGATTGTTTTAATTTTTATATATCGATGTGACATTTTATCTGTAATTACTTAGGAAACAAAAGCAATTGTTGCTTGTAGCTATTTTGTTTATTAGTCACTGGAACTTGGACTTAAAAAGATGCTGTTCTCTTTTAGTCCAGTTTTGTCACTTTCCAGAATGAAAAAATGATGTGACAGAATGGAAAATAAATTCTCAGTGGCAGTTAGTGTGTTATCCTGCAGAGCGCAGGCCTGGAACATACCATCTTTTTCGGCAGCAGCATCTTTCTAGCATCCAGTGAGAGCTAGAGAGATGGATGGGTAAGTGAATGAATTTCCTGAAGTTTCCCTGGTGCCGTTTCAGTTCTCCAATATGCAGTTTTGGTAGAAAAGAACTGCTTTTGTCTTGAGTGCCTAAGATCTCTGCAAAGTTACAGTGTGGAGCAATAATTGTAGAGTGATATGTAACTTGGATCCTAGTAATAATGAGCATGTAGTATGTTTTATGTATATCATTCTTGCAATAGAGAGAAGCAGGTTGGGACATCCTCAGGTTTATTCTTCAATTGCTGCATTAATTAAAAAGTAAAACTCTGCTTCTGGAACTATCCAGAGTTACTTCTAAGAAAACCTACCTCAATTTATCCATTAACTAACCCAGGGACAAGGCTTATACTGTACCTTAGCCAATGCAAATGTTGTAATGACTATGGGTCTGTAGATGTTTCTTTCACATACTGGTTTCCTTCCCTTCGTGTTTACACTGGAAGTGGAATTCCTCAATCATCTGTGTAGCTCTGCTCTAACTTTTTGAAGAACTGCTGTGTTGTTCTCCGTAACGGTGTCCTAATTGCCTTCCTGCCAACAGAGCATAGGAGTTCTTTCTCCAAAGTCTTGCCAGCATTGACCTCTCGTCTTTCTGATAATAGACAAAGGTGTCACATGACAGATTGTGGTTTTAAATTGCATTTCTGTGATATTGGTGATGTTGAACAGTTTTTTCTTACATAAAATGAAATATTGGTCCTCCTCAAAAGAAGAAAATCTTGTTATATTCAACAACATTGATGAACCTGGACATTATACTAAGTGAACAAGCCAAATAAAAGACTGAATAAAGTTAAACTCACAGAGAATAGGATGATGACTACCAATGATTTGAGCTTGTAGGGGATAATGCAATGGGGAGAGATTGGTTAGAGGATACAGAATTTCAGTTGCAATGAATGAGTTTCAGAGAGCTAATGAATAGCATGATGTTAGTAATAAACATAATAAAAATTTTTACTTGAAAATAATTGACTTAAAATTTTACTGAGATATATCTCTACTAATGTCTACCTTTAACATACAAAGTTCTGTCTTAAGTGTACAATTCAATCATTTTTAATGTAAATATTCAAGTATTGTAGCAAATAGATTCTTTGGTTCTAGAATGGTTTTATCACTCACAGATTGCTGTCATATGATTCTCCATCTATTAAATATCAAGAAATATATCTGGAAAGATAGAGATTAAGTTAGTGATTGCCTCAAGCATGGAGTGGGACAGCAGTGACACCAGGGAGGGTGTTAATAGGACGCTATGGAATTAAAGCCAGCGTCTTCACCCAGGCCTCTGGCAGCCCATGCAGCCTGTTCTTCTGTGCTTAACATTTCCCCGGTTTTCTTCCCTCCCCCTGCTTTCCTGAGACAGCCACACTTGCAGCCCAGTCTGACCTCCATTGCTCAGTCCTTCCACCTCATCCTCCTGGTGCACTTGTGTTCTTTGAAGATACCATTTCTGTTGCTGGTTATTTTTATATTTGAAGGTTTTTATCATCATTGACTATACATATGTAGTTTTTATTGTTTAACTACACTTCAGTAAAGCTGAGGGAAAAAGCATGTCGAGTTTGTTTGCCTTTAGCAGTGATACCAGAAACAGTACTATTTATTCCCTGCAAGCTCATGAGTTATAAATGAATTCTTTAGATCAAAGATCCAAGATTTAAATTAGGTGGTTGTTTACAATAACAGAGGCTAACATCTTGCATGAAACATTGATTCTGTTTTTGATGCTACCATGGTGGCCATGAGGCTACAATAAGTAAGTTCACCTCTTTTCTTCTGCCCATGAGTCTCCCCTTCCCTGGCATCCTCTTGTTTTACCACCTTGCTGTGTGACTGTCATAATTAATTTGATTTTTTGGGAGTATTTAAGAAAGTATCCTAGAAATGTCTCGACCTCATACTCTCATCTTCTTTTCTCATTGTTTGACTACTGACTCATTTGCATATATTAAAAAATGATAGCTTGAAAATTTTTTCATTAGTCTTATTTTGGCAAATTCGTAGGTAATGACTTAGATCTTGATTAAATTTTATATTCAAATTAAGAATCCTCCTTTCCTCTGTAGAATAGCAGTTAGTTTCTAAAATAAATAGTGTATAAATTATATAGGTAGGTCAGATCCAAAATATTTATTCAAATTGTATGTTCCATGCTTTTCAATTTAAGGCTACAATTAACATTATCCAAGTTTAAGAATTAAAAGTGACTTGAATTTAAAAATTTCTGTACCATGTACTTAATATGCAAAAAAGAAAAAAGCAAAATTATTTAATGTTTGTGAAATAGTTCAAGAAATAATTTTCAGATTGAGGAAGAAATATAAAATTGACAATCTGCATTGTTATCTGGAAATCAATTTCCTTAGCTATTCATTTAACTTCAATGTTGAGTTATATACATAACAAGATAATGCCTGCCCTTTAAGAGTGGTGTGAGAATTAAGTTTCCTGAAACACTCTGAGACTCTCAGTTGAGAGGTTCTCCATAATTGGCAGATATTATAATAACCAGGCTGGTGAAAAGAAACATAATAAAGACGTTCATGCAGTGTGCTGTAATAGAAACCATGCTGGTGAGTAAATGAAAGGTTACTGCTCTTCATAATTTATGGTTGGGAGGAATAAATCAAGTATAATAATGAAGCCTTCCTATCTAGATAAGTCTTTAAAAGTACAGATGTAGCCGGGTGTGGTGGCTCACACCTGTAATCCCAGCACTCTGGAGACAGAGACAGGCGGATTGCTGGGTTCGAGGCTTGCCTGGGCTACATAGTGAGCTCAGAGCCAGCCTGAATACAAAGCAAGACCCTGTCTCAAAAAAAAAAAAAAGTACAGATGTAGCTATAATGGAATATATTGTTCCATCCAAAAAGGACTATGAAATTGTTGCCTTACAAGCAATAAAAGTGATATGTGGGGCCGGAGGGTTAGCTCAGTGGTTCCGGCGCCTGCCTCACAAGCGCAAGGTCCTGAGTTCGATCCCCGGTAACCACATATAATGCTGGACGTGGAAACACGCCCACCAATAATCAACACCGCATACCACAATGCCGGACGTGGTGGGTCACGCCTGTATTCCCAGCACTCGGGAGGCAGAGACAGGAGGATTGCTGAGTTCGCGGCGGCTTGCCTGGGCACCATAGTGAGCTCAGGGCCAGCCTGAACTACAAAGCGAGACCCTGTCTCAAAAAGCAAAAAAAAAAAAAAAAAAAAAAAGTGATATATGAAGAACAATAGATGGCAATATCCTTAATTGGGCCGTAAAGATATAGTATCTGACAAACTTGATTATGTCTTTCATAATCTTCAAAAAGTCTTTGAAATTTAAAACATAATCCTTGATCATTTAATATCAGTCAGTTGGATGGAACTTACTGGAAAAATACAAACGTGATGTTCTTCAAAGTACCAAAATAATCGGACTTATTGTTAATTTCATGTAATACGTTCACAGTGAGGCTATAATTCCTATGTCCTATGACTGGGCAGCTTGACTCAGCAGTGGTATACACTTGACTATCCCATGAGGCAGCTTTATTTAATTTGATTAGCAAAAAGAACAATGAGTGATTAAATATGTTTGTACCAGTAGTGGTACAAGGCACCCAATGGGCCAGTTATGCACGTACCACCCAGTGCTTCCAGCTGGCGGAAATGTGCTAAAATACTTTGAAGATTTATTATAAGGAAAGTCAACATTATGCTTTAACTATATGTACTCAAAAGATTTTATGCAAACAGTACTTTAAAAACATAAGCACACATGTGAGCATGTATAGACACCCCATAAGCAGATAAGCTAGTGATAGAAATCTACACAGAAAGATGCCTTGAATCACTACACTGAGCAAAAGCAGTTTGAAAGGTAGATTTAAATTTGAGGTAAACAAATCTCAGCTTTTATGGTTTGAGTTTATTTCTTGTTTCAGCTCTAACAAATTATGAAACATTTAGTCATTTTAAACAACACACTTTTGTTCCCTTATGGTTTTGAGGTTTAGAACTCCAAAATGGATCTCAATAGGCTAAAATTAGGTATGAGCAGGCTGATGTCCCTTTCTAAATGCCTGAGGGGAAACTTCTTTCTTCTCAAGCTCCTAGAGGCTGCCTGTCTTCTTTGGCTCCTGGAGCGCTTCCATTTCCAAAGCCAGGTGTGAGGTCTTTTTCATATCATACAGCACCAATACTGACTCTCCTCTTCCACCTGAAGACAGTTGTGGCCCAGGGGCTACTGTAGGACAGTCCCCATAGGACAGTCCCCAGTCTTCCCTACTAATCTGAACTTCCCTTTGCCGCTTAAGATAACAAACACATTTACAAGTGCTGGGAATTAGGACAAGAGCAACTTCAGGAAGCCAGTGCTCTATGTATACATTCCAGAAGCGGAAGCATGAGAGTTTCTTAGATGTTTAAACAATGACAGGTAAATGGCATGTCAGCTCTAGAATTTACTACTGTCATTTTTTGTTACCAAATTTTGGCAGTATTTTGTAGCTGGAAGACCTTTTTTTCTAGTTTAATAAATATCCATATTTAAAATCTGTCTTGATTTTTTATTTTTTAAAGCATCCATCTATCCATTTATCTTTCCAATGAACCAGAATTTGTTCTGAGTGGCTGCAACAGACTATGAGGGAAACCAGGATTAAGAACAGATAAAACAATCTAAAATTCACATGGAACTCAGGGATATTCAGAATAGCAAAGCCAATCTTGAATCACAATAGCAAAGACAACAAGAGAGGCATCACAATCCCTGATGTGAAGTTATGTTACAAAGCAGCACTGATACATCAGAGTAGTGGAATAAAACAGATGTGTGCATCAGTGGAACAGAGTAGAGGATGTTGAAACTATCCCAGATACTTTCAGGCACTTGATCTTTTTTTTAAATTGAATTCTTTATTGGTACAATTTATATACATCTCAAAATCACATATAACATTGGGAAATTTGTACCAGTATATGCCACAAGTTAATTCTCATTTTTAACCATATCCCTACCCACTCCCCCCTCCTCCCCCCTTATACATGCTCTTTTATTTTCTTTCTGTATCATATTTATTCCTTCCCCTCATCACATTCCCACACCAAGTTTCCTATAGAAATATTCCACTCTATAAAAGCTGTCCTACTTTCTAGAACTCATTTGCATCTACAGGTGTTCATGCCAGAGAGAAGATCCGGAAAT
>PVIC010019337.1:0-30655 GCA_004025085.1 Thryonomys swinderianus | reverse complement strand
TCACAGACACTTTAGGGGTTGAAAAATCAAGTAAAGAACAAATGCTCCTCCTTTGTGCTGACACAGTCCTGCAAAACGAAGTGTCTCTACCCTCCTGTGCTTCCAGGAAGAAGACAGGCAGGTAACGACTCAAACCAGGAAATAATCTATCCCTAGCGTCTCATTAAGGAACCATCACACACAGCTAAGGCACCCACCAGGCCAAAGGTAGAAGTGCCCCAGTTTAAGAAGTTTCAGTTTTTCTATGTTGTAAATCTTTCTGCCTCTGATATAAGGAATTAGAATGATCACCAGGACCACTAGGAAATATCATCTTTAACTCATTAAGAACATTTTTTTAAAAATTCAGTCCTGGGTATTGAACACAGGGCCTTAGAACAGAGCTAAACACACAGGCTTTTTGTTGTTTATTTTGAGGCAAGATCTTGCTAAATTGCACAGACTGGAGTCAAATTTCCTTCTGACTCAGTCTCCCGGAGTACTGGAATTACAGGAGGATGCCACCATGCCTTGGTTTGGGTGGCCATGTTATAGTGAGCATTTTGGAGGTAAAAGCCAGCTTGCACAAGGCTACACATGTGAGAGGAAAAGGATTCAAGGCCTGTGGGGATACCTATGGAGAAAAGGTCAGAAAGGAAGCAAGCGTAGATTATCTCTATAGTACCAAAGTTCAGTTCCAGATTTTTAAAGTTCTTTTAAAATAAAGCACAGCATAATTTATGTAGTTCAATCTTTTATAATTTGGACCAGAATGTTGAAAATCATTGCTTCTAAAGCATGACAAGACAGGACCTTGGCCAGTTATCCATGCCACTAACCATAATAAAACCCTCCTCCAGTAAAGTACTAGTGTAATATTCAGAGCCTACTTCATACATCTTCGTCCTTCAACAAAAGACATGAAATTTACATGCAATCCTTGGTTTAATTTCAATAGGAAAAACATCTAACAGGAATTTTCATTAAATATTTGATTATTTTAAGTGATTAGGTGGAATATAGGTGGAAAGTGAGAATGTGATCTCTGGCATCAATTTTCCACCTCTGTATTAACTGAAAGGATGCAAATTCAAACCACTCAAGTCCTCAATAATTTAATTTCTTCATACATTAAAAAATCCAGACTAGCCAGGCCTGGTAGCTCACACCTGTCATCCCAGCACTCGGGAGGCAGAGACAGGAGGATTGCTGAGTTCAAGGCTTGCCTGGGCTACACAGTGAGCTCAGAGCCAGCCTGAACTACAAAGCGAGACCCTGTCTCAAAAAAAAAAAAAAAAATCCAGACAGAACCTTTCTTCTGGAGTTAACAAGTGTGAAATAGTTAAGATACTGTCTGGCATATAGTAAGTACCACACAAACGTCAGTTCTTCCTTTCCACATCCTCCATGGTCATAAACATTCTTAGAAATCTCTAGATTTCTTTAAAATACGTAACTGTGCGATGCTCTCATTAGTTCCAACCAAGCTTTTCTAATCTCTGTACAATTGATGGAGTAAAGTTGTCTTCAAAATGTAGTTGCTACCTTGTGCTCTTTAATTATGAAAGCAAATTTAGAAGGAATGAGGTTTGGACTGTCTATGGTGCCTGCTTTGTTTCTTTAGTAAATTAATTCTATTGGAGGTAAATTTGAGTATGATTAAAAAGTGAGAAAGCACCAGGCGTGGTAGCTCTTGCCTGTCATCCAAGCACTTGGGAGGCAGAGGCAGGTGGATTGCTGAGTTCGAGGCTTGCCTGGGCTGCGTAGTGAGCTCGGTGACTAAGAGACCAACTCGCTAGACAAATACCTGATGTTTCCTGGTCTCTGTTTTTTCATCTAAACTACTGATCTCAGGGACCAACTCCTCCAGCTGCTTGTGTGTTGCAAAGTCTGTGAAAGCAGACTATGAATTCAGTAGGAATTCAAAAAATCTATCCTTCACTGGTGTCTTCAGAGAATAGGACCAAAGCGCAGAACCAAGCGATGGGTGCAATTCCCTCTCGCCGCCCAGCTCCTCAGCTCTCAGAAACTTGCAGAGTCCTGGCAACGTCTCCCTTGAGTGCTGTGCTCACGCTCGCACCGCATTTCTTTCTGCTCCTGGAGTCCCAGCCACGTCGCGGTCCCTGCTGGGACATCCGTGCCGGCTGCTTATGCGACCTCCTCCCTGCCCATCCTCTGGGTGCCCGGCGCCCTCATGATGGCCTCTAGCTTGCCCTCCTCCTGTGAACCCTCACATGGAAGCTGTGGCACTTGATTTCACTCTGAGAGATTTAAATATGTTCAGATAACTCTTCTCAGGTGTTATAAAAATGGGTTATGACAAAATAGGTTCCATTTGATTTCATCTTTTGTATCTACTAAAAGTAGCACTGCTTTTAAAATCCACACTATATATCCTCCAAGGGACTGCCTGTGGCTTTTCTGTAGAAAGAAGAGATGTAACTGTTCGGTGGGCCATCCTATTTTGAACGTGGCATGACAGAAGGATTCAAGAGAAGCTTCAAAGCATGGGGGTTGATTGAAAACCAGTTCAATAATAAGCGCAATATTCGAGCAGGAGGAAAAAGTGAAAGATCTCCAAACGCCACGTTCGCTTGGTCCAATCAGGTCCCAGTCCGCGTCACTTTTCTTTATCTGTTTTAAATTCCTCCACTTTTGTCATCCAGCCAGTGACAGCATGAGTCTGGAGCCGGTCGCTTTCTGGCTGCTTCTGTAGTTTACTTCTAAGGGCTGTAGCACCTCTCGGCTCTTTAGAATTAATGTATTCGTGTCATCTTTTCATGTGTGATAAAACAGAATCTTGCTATGCTCAAGGCTGTTTACAAAAGAAACCCTCCCTACAAAAAGCTAACTCAGAAGTTTTCTACTCAAGCTTTTTATGTAATAGTTTTTAAGAGAAAAATAATAGATGGGCACACATAAAAGAATAAGTAAACCCATTTTATGTGACTCAGTGTTTTTCCATTTATTAGAAGGCAATTTTTTTATTTAATTTTAACTTGTATGAAATACACTGTATATGAAAAAGGATTTCATTAATGTATTATATCCCAATATGCAAAGAAACCTAGACTACACTGTTGAAATCCAGTGTTTAGTAACATATATTAGAGTAAAGGAATATGGAAAGTCATCTTTTTCTCAAAAAGTGAAGTAAGATGGAAGATGCCTTATTTTATACCCTATTTTAGTGTAAAAGGTAAGATGCAATATGAAGTGCTAGTTTTAACTTCTTTATTACAATAATTATAATGTCTTGCTATATTTTTTTAGATTGTGCCAATACTAGATATATATTTATCCAATACTACCATTTAATTTCAGAATTGATTAATGTTATTATAATTAATAACATTTGGAATGTTTGCTACATTCCAAAAACTTTTATTTAGTAATGGAACATACCGTTCAAAACTCTAGAAATTTATGTTCAGGAACAATTTGAGGAGGCTTTGTTATTCTGTGGATAAGTACTTATCAATGCTCTATCATTCTCAGTCAGTATACCATTTATTTCTCAAAAGTGAACATATATAGCCTACCACACAAAAAGTATTGTTTCTCACATGTTATTAAGAAAAATAATTTCTTTGAGGTAAATATTACTTGTTTGATTTTTTAAAATAAAAGCAAGTATCTATTGAAACACACTTTAAACATAGGACCAGAAAGAAACCTCCTGTGGCTCTTTGTTCACATGATCGCTTAAGAAGTAATCATTTCCAGTTTTTCACGTAAAATAGAATCGCAAGCGACCTCTGCTCCTTTGTGTTCAGAGGGTTTGTGTCTGTCTATTCTGCTGAACTAAGGAGGCTCTAAGTCACAGGGTCTAAATGATGGAAAGGCATAATTGGTCTTGTCTTTTATACTTCCTTTATCTACTAACCATCGTGACAATTTGGATTTGGTGGACCCTTGAGTTACAGCCAGACTGATGTATGAACAATTTGGATTCTGAGCAGAATTTTGGTTTAACTTGCAGCCAAAGTCTTGAAGTATGACCCAAACACCAGCCACTTGTACTTCAAGATGGTCTCAAAGACAGATTTAACCCTTAAAGAGCTCTGGAAGGAACATGACAACATCCTTTCCTGTGTGGTGCTAACAGAAATCCTGGGAGACTGTTTCTCTAAGGACACTGAGATCGGCCTGAATGTGGGAGAGAGGCTTTGAAGCAGAGGAGCCTAAGCCTTCAGTTAACAACTTAAGTTACAACCAGCCCTCAAGAGCTAATTGAGTTCTTAGGTCAAGTCTCCATAGTACTAAAGAGATTCATCTGTGTAATATGTGTTTTATTATAATATGGTATGAATAGCACCATTATTTTGAGACTAATTTATCTCAGATCAAATTGACTTGAATCCAAATTAAAATATTTTTGTTTTTCTTATCCTACTCAGAATGTTTAGTGAGTAGTCAAGTTAATTTACATTTGACAAATTGAAAGAATTATCAGTGCTGGGTGTGGTGGCTTATGTTTGTAATCCCAGCACTTAGGAGGCAGAGGCAGGAGAATTGCTGTGAGTTCAAGGCTTGCCTGGGCTACATACTGCGCTCAGGACCAGCCTGAACTACAAAGTGAGACCCTGTCTCAAAAAAAAAGATAATTTTGTTAATGAGCTAGGTATTATATAAGAAGTGTAACACTTCTTACAGTATTTTTCATTCATTTTTGTTCGAAAGTAGTAATATTTTTCAGTACAGTTGGAATGCTCTCATGTCTATTTTAAGACTCATAGAATATTCTGGAGGCTACCAATGTCCAAAACATTTGCAAATAAACTATAATGTTACCTGAAAAATCAAGTTTTATAGACAAAGTTTTTAGAAAAATAGGACTTGAAGAAAATTCACATAGTTTTAGATAAGTCTTGCAAAACATTTTGTATATTATTCTACTTAAGGAAAAAGAAAATAACATTTATTGAGTAATTACTTGAGGACAACCACTTTCACTTTTCTTTATTCTGTTCCTTGAAACTTGCTGTTATACTTCTGTGTTTAAAAAGGAAAGAATCGATCTGAATGGTTAAGACTTTTGTCCCACATCATATACCAGAAAAAAGAAGTCAAGCTAATGTCAAGATCCTATTTCTTCCCCTTGCATAATATCAAACATTTACATGTACTGTTTTGTGCTCCTAAGGGATATAAGCCAATTCTCTCAGTGTTTTGAGGTTACAGTTATAACAAAAAGAAAAACTCGGGCAGAGCAGACTTCTAAAAACATGTTTATATTTTGTTTCTTTAAGTATGTAGAGATACACATTCATTTGCCAAAGATCCTACTAATTACTGTTTGGCTTTATTTCTCCAAAATAAACAACATACTATTTTGCTTTTTTAAAGATTACTTTTAAGCAGTATTAATACATATTTTACCCTTTCGCTTAAGAGGTTTGTCTCCTACTTCTGAATTGATATAAACTTTTAGTGGCTAGCCTTTACTAAGTTTCCCGGAGAATCCAATATGGCCCTAGAGAGTTAAATTTATTTCTATTCAAAATCATTTTACTAATTATATCAGATTATATAAGTGCAGTGAGGAAAGCTCACTAGGAAATTGCTACAACTCAACTAATGGGAGCAGAGACTGAGTCAGTGAAGTGTCTTTTAATCTAGATGATCTGCCAGAAGCTGTGGGGAATATTTACTATACCTCCAGGCAAGTAAGTTCCTACTCACTACAGAAAGACTGATTTTGCTGGTGAAGTGTAGAAAGGGATCAGTAGGAGAATGATCCTGTGCTGTGATATTGGTGAGCAGTCATCAGTTTAGAAATCACCAGCAGCTGTCTCTCCAGGAGCAAACTACAAAATGCTGATAGAGGAGTACTGAGGTTGACTCAGGAGAGGGTTGAACCCAGTTTCTTAAGTTTTCTTGTATTGTCTTTAACCTAAAGAAATTAGAGACACAGGCGAAAAGATTGAATAGATGGATATTGAAAATAAGCTAAGGTAGTCAATTTATTTCATCAGGGCCCATGGGTTTTAGGGGATGCAAGAGAGCTAAAAGTTTCAGAATTATTGATCATAGCCTTTGAGAAGGCTGATGCATTTTAAGCTAGTCTAGCCATTAGCAAACAGATGGAATCATACTTGAACACGTTTCAAATTTGCCATGCTTATCATAACTGGACGACATGGTTTGGTCTGCAATGGTAACATAGTAAATGAAAAATCCATAAATGTTCCAAATGTAATCTCTTTCCCCAGCTTACCAAGAATTTATTGTTCAGTTGTGTCGTATTTTGATCCTATCCCCCAGTTTCCATTTAAAACAGCCAAAATTGCAAAGTGTAAAGAGCATAACACCAAAAACTGTGAATATGTAAGTAATATCAGAAATTATTATGTTGTCCATGTTTTTATGATAGGTGGAGACTTTATTTAAAAATCCTTTTGCATTTTTACTGAAACAAATCACTGTAGTATGCTCTAACCTTCTCAGGAGACAATATATTATATAACAAATATTTGCTGACGCATTGAAATTCCACAGGGTAGATATTGAAGTCTTAGTCTATCAACAAACCTTTCAGGGAGTCTTTGATACCAACTGCAAGGACAGCCCTCACAGACGTGGATTCAACTTTGATACTTGGCTGCTTAATATTTGAAAGAACAGAGAGATCCTTGTTCTTTCTCATGTACTTACACATAGGGGACACTGTCAATGCCTGAAATTCTACTTGAAAATGAATCCTTTTCATTTTATAGTCAGTGACACCAATTTTTTGTAGGCCAAAAATTTTTCAAGACTTCATGACATCTGAGATGTCACTTGCTTCTCTCTGTGGAAGGTAAAACCATGCTTATCACACAGTTCACCATTTAGGCAACCTCTAATCACATAACTGATAACACCATATTTCACAGGATGATTATGGATACTGGTTACAGTGGGCAGAATAATACCATCTTCTCTAAAAATGTCTGCATCACTTTCCTGGAATCTTTGAATACCCATAGTTACCTAACAAGGAGAGTAAAAGATGCAGATTGTTAATGCTTCTTGTAGCCAACTGATGTTTAAACGGGGAGATGATCTTTGACTTAAGGTAGCTACAGAAGTTACTAAAAGTCAAGAAACGATATTCAGTGGTCGAGTGCAGTGAGATGGGACTTCTAGGGCCACAGCTTGAGGATCCAGCAGTTTCCAGAAACAGAAAACACAGGGAAATGAATTTCCTTCACCCTTGACAAGGAACTTACATCTGCTGCTCCTGGATTTCAGATGAACGAGAATTATGTTGGGGTCGGAACCTGCAGAATTCTGAGATACTAAGATTGTTAGTGTTTTAAGTTGCTAAGTCTGTGATCACTTTTCATGGCACCAACATAAATCTACTGTACCATATTCTAGAATTTCTTACTTCAGTCTAATTTATTGAACTGATTATAATTATGAACCCAAAAGTTGGAAAAATATTCAAGAGTATGTCAAGCATAACTTTAAAATACCATGAAATAATTTTGAGCACTCCTGTTCAGTAGTTCACCACACTATGCTTGAAGGAAATACCTCTTGCCTCAAATTAAAATAAATTTAAAACTCCAAATAAAGATCCACAGTTAATTTGAACATAATTCCTTAAGGAGGAATTTGGGGGTAGGGATCAAAGTCTGACAAAGATTATTATAGCAAAGGTTGTTTCAAATATATATTTTTGCCAACAATTATTATTATTATTATTATTATTATTATTATTATTATTATTATTTTGAGACAGGATCTTGCTTTGTATTTCAGGCTGGCCCTGAGCTCACTATGTAACCCAGGCAAGTCTCTAACTCAGCAATCCTCCTGCCTCTGCCTCCCAAGGGCTAGAATTATAGGCACGAGCCACCACACCCAGTTTGCCCACAAAATATTGAATTTAGTTTGTTATAATATTCTTACTTAGGTTTCTAAATGTCACAGTGTCTTAATATGACAACTTTTAACTTTACCAAAAACATTCCATTCATTTTGAATAAATGTATCATGATAATAACAACAGTAACATCCATTTGTGTGTTTATGGACTGTTAATTAGCAAACAATGGCACTAAGTGCTTGGCTTCCCTTATTTGTTTTATAAACATTAGTTCATTTAGTTCTCATAACAAATTTAGTAACACAGTGTTATTACTGAAGCCATTTTATAATTAAGAAAATCAAGATAATGACAGTTTAAATTACTTGCCTGAGATTCACCAACAAGCAGTGGTGCAGCCAGGATTTAGACTCTGAGGTGTCAGCTCTTAAATCCCCTGCCCTCTCTGGGTCAGGCACAGTCTGTGATCTCACAGGCGCTACCTCAAAATGACTTACAATATGATCCTTTAGATGCCCTTACTAACCTCTTTTCAGAAGAGAGAATCAAAGCTGGAAGAGCAAAAGTGTCTCACTCTGCACATTCTCTTCCACAGCACTTTCATTTCAGCACTTGCATCTTATGGCAGCTTACTTTGATGACACATTACATGCCATATAATTACATTATACAGTAATTTTGCTAGCTCTGCAGTGAGTGTGTAATATGCCTATTCAAATAAGGGCTGGTGAACAACCCTCATCTTTGTCATCCTTGCATATTGGCAGCCAAGGATTGTCGGAGCTTGTGGAGAGCTGGGGAAAAGGACATGAAGACCTGGCCAGTGTAGACAGGAGGGGCAGGATCGTGACAACACTTGCCCCAACAGTGCAAACTAAATCTTGATGCGCAAGTCTAGTGTACCATCATTACGACTGTCAAGAGACTAGAATTTTAATGTGATTGACATCTGTAGGAATAGACCTTTTCTTTCCGAAGATTCAGGAGCACAGTAGTGCTCTAAACACAGATTTATACTGCTTACTTTGACTATGACCTGATAAATCACCAAACCATCAGAAGCCTGGCTCCTTTTAAAATGCAGACTGTTGCACTGTGTGCTTTTCTTCCTATAACCTCCTTCTGATCAGATGCAGAACACTGCAGCCTGCAATGTTCAATGTAATTCTTATTCTCATTTTAGCAATTAAATTGGTCTCCATTTCAGCAACGGCTGAGCTCATGCTCGATCTTTGGTTACCAATGACTATATATATAGCAATAAACTCGAGTGATTTCCACCCTATGTGTTTAAAGAAATGCAATATTTTATACATGTTTAGGGAGGTCAGATTTGGAGGACAGCAAAGTCAGAGTGAGGCAATGAAATTGAGAGCAAAAATTAAAATCATTAAAATATTTTAAGATACATGAGTCAGTATAGTTTGTAGCACATCCATATTACCTATAATTTCTAAAGAATGTTAGGCATTGTTTGGAAATAATTCTCAAACTAAAAAAAAAGAAAGTATTCAGCACAGATTAGCATTTTGAAAGTCATTCTGATCAAATCAACAATGGTTTGACAAGCACTTCTCTTTTCATTAACTGTCTCCATTGTTAAAAATACTTTCCTTGGGCAAGTAAGATTCAATTTGCTTCCTCCAGAACTTTTAGTAATCTGCAAAAAAGAATATACAACTTAAAGTTGTTTATCAAATATGGCTCTATAATCTAAAAATACATGAATGATCGCTTCTCGGCCTTTTGGCTAAGATCAAGCGTAAAAATACATGAATGGTCTCATTGAAGAATTTTGATTAAAAACCTTTATTTTACTTCATTGTATTTAGCTTGCAATTAATCTTTTAATATTATAACACATTTATATGTGGAAAAGGATGAAGTCTAACAATAGATGCAGAAGATCAATGTGCAAACAACACAGTGGCCATACCAAATATTCAAAAGAAAGAGTATGTAAATTGATATTTATCAACTACACATATGCCTATTAATATGTTCAAACATCAAATTTTGTGCTAGGTAGAGCACTATAACCTGGACTGCCAGTGTCTAGACTCACAGAAGCATACTCAGAGCTGAGTTCAAATATCATCACAATTTTAATAAGATGAAACTGAGGCTCAGGCCAGTACGTGCACTGCCAGAGCTGGTCTATGACTGCTCTGAATTCTTGGTAGAGTCCCAGAGTCTGTTCCTCAAGTTTACCACCAACTCTGTCCAATCTCTGGTCTAATATAGTTCGGGTCCTAAACATCCTCCAAGGGAAACATGCATCTTTGTTGAATATATAATTTGAGAAGAGCCAATTCATCCATTCCCAAGACAGGGGAAGCAAACATTCTGACAACTGTTAGGTTAGTCATTGTCTGACCAGTCATAAATTCCTGCCACACACATAAGTTTCATTCCATCCTCACAATTGTCCCGAGGTGCTGAAAGACAATTGAGCACATTCCAGAGCAGAGTAAACCGAAGCTTAACTCTTCAAGTAAAATGTGCTTTACAAGGAGATACAGCCAGGAAGTGGGAAGAAGCACCAGGATAGGAGTGAAAATATATAATTAAATAAGTGTTCTTTGGCTGTCAGTGGGCTTGCAGGCCTTCTTAGTAACACAATCTATTCTGTATATTCATTTAAAATATAAATGTGAAACTTCATTCTCAAAATGTCAAAAACTTTGTTCTGAGACATTCATGATTTCCACTCATTTTTATTGGTATGACTTGTAATATATATACAACTATGAGCTGTTGGAAATAGATCATTTTAGGTATAAACCCCCTTTGTCTACATTAAGTAAGACTTGATAAATTGTTTTATTTCCGGATTGAGATATTTGAAAATAAATTTATTTGTTAATTTTTCTTTAAAATAATTATTCTAAGTAAAATAAACATAGAACTATCATCTCCCCATCTTCACAGTAATACTGCTTTGCTAACAAAAGTAATCCCCAAAGGATTTTTGTGTCAGGAAGCTTTCTAAGTTTTTCAGCATGTTTTCATTTTTGAATGGTGACACCTTTGGGTGGGACATTTTGACCTTTACAGGGACATACTCTGTGACCCTGGCCTGCTGGACAGAGAAGCCTCTGAGGTATCAAGGGATCCACTAGATAACCTTGATTTTATTAGGGAAAAAAAATGGGAAGCTCTGATAATCCTTTAAGTATTAAAAAGCAATAAAAGGTTTATTTTGAAATTAACTTGTTCCTTCCAAGAACACCTTCTTCATATACTGTCTCAGCATATGGTACAGACTTCTCACCAAGACCAGCCCAACCCCACAACATATTCCATATGTATCTAAAATCAAGAAAAGTCAATTAGCAAGATTACAGTGACAAAAACAATATCCAAAACTCAACTACTGTTTGCTAGGGTGCTAACAGTTTTCTACCCCTATTTCTTATGCAACATGAAAAAAACTTACACTACATATTATACAGAGATTCAATATTCAGTTAGTGACTACTCTGAAGTAGAAAAGCACATGAATCATTCAGGATACTTTCCATTATTCTGTGAAAACAATAAAAATAATTAATGATTTTTTTATGCTGTTGACTTAACTGAAATTTACCAGTAATTGTCCTTTTAAGACTATCAGTAAGTGCACAGAGTTAAAATTTTATCAAAATACTTTTTTTTTTCAAGTAGAACATCTCCCTGCCACATCCACTCATGCCAGTAAATGGCTATAAAGGTTATGGTTATTGGTCTAAACCAAGTTTATGGTCAATAAATGTATTTATCAATTTCCTTATGTGTGAAGAAAAGTGATACTCAAAAGTTGATTTTGAGCATTTTATAGGTCTATGCATTTTAGCCCCCTTTATAGGAACTTTGAACTAAACTGTGTTAGCTCTCATATGAAGTCCATTTTGGGGAAAATAAGCAAAGACAGGGTATTTATCATTTAATAGTAGTATGACTTCAGGCAAAGGAAGATCGCTGATTTCAGTTATGAAATAGCTGTCTAGTATGCTTTCACAGATTCTGTTATGGTCATCAATCTCTTGCCTCTCACCTCAGATTCATTCTTCAGTATCTGCTTGTTGTGAAGGAATGAGATTCCTCTGACTATTTCTGCATGAGAGTGAGCACAGTGCTACAATGCTCAGTAGGAGGTGATGGACGACACTTGCTGGAGGAGGATGTGGATCCTCCTGGTCTAGGCTGCCACATCACACAAGGTCAACAATGCCCGTGGAACAACCGCTTGTGAGCATCTCTGCCAGATGGTAGTCATTCAGGCTCGTCCTAGGCCCAACCCAGCCCCGTAACCCCTCCCCGCAGCCCTCACACTGTGGTCACAGCAGAGTCTGTACCTCCAAGACACACTTCCTCCTGCACATCTTCTGCCCAGAACCACTGGCCTGCACCCTGGAACCGTGAGTCTTCTTGCCTCGTGACTATCTCAGTCCTGTCTGGACAAACCCATGCATCGCCCACCATCAGACCTTCTCTAGCTTGCAACAATATCTGCCTTAAGCCCCCAGACAGAGAAGCTCTAGCCAGGTTTCCTGTCTACTGATTGCTCACTATCAGGTGCATTCCGCATCGCAGCTGCTTTATGGAATTTGTACTTCTCCTTTGGTTAACTAATCATTCTTTATAATGAGCCTTCTTGTATTTGAAAGCACTTTTTTTTTCATCTTGGACTCAAAGAGGTACAGGTACTATAAGAATGATTTTCAAAGAAAATATCTAGAGCCAGAGAGAGAGAGAGAGACAGAGACAGAGAAACAGAGAGAGACAGAGACAGAGAGAGACAGAGACAGAGAGACAGAGAGAGACAGAGAGAGAGAGTTGTTATTTTGAAATGTTTTAGAAGTACATTCTCCTACTAGAACACTTCTAAGAGTCTCCATTAGTGGCTCATTTATCCTCTAACAGCCGTATTTCTCAGTTTAAAAACACAAAGGCAACAGCTATTTTCAAACCTTTCTGAAGGCAGTAAATCAAACTTTTTAAAGTTTATTTTATGTTAAACAGTTTTATTGTAACTCTAGGGCATCATGTTTGCTATATGAATATCATGAATTATCAAACGTGATAAGAATTATCAGGAAAACCTGTGTCGTTCTCTTTCGTGGTGTTAGCTTCGCCGCGAACGTCGGGTGGACCCGCGTCCTCCATTTCTGCCCATAGGTCAGGACCAAACCGACCTCCCCAAGCAGCTAGGCCAAGCTTTCCTTTCACTGGCAGATGACTTCGACCACAGCGGAAGGCCGGCTCCGAGCTTTGAGGAGGCAGACAGTCAACTCGAGTCGGAAGTGGCATGAGGGGAGGATCTCAGATGCCTCTTGAATGGCAGAGACTCGAAATAACCCAAAGACTGGCTCTCCCCGCAGGGCTTGCTCCTTGAGGACGCTGCGCCCCGGTCTTGCTACAGGAAGAGCAGGCGTGAGAGTCACCGGTGTGGGTCTGGTTTGGGGCGGATGGAGCGAGTTCAGCAGCGCTTCCCCGGGCTGGGGGTGGCTATTCATCCGCAGGGCTCCGGCAGTTCCTCTGATTTCTGTTGCGTTTTTGTGAAGGCTTGTAACTGGGGTCCCCCACAACCTCATGTGATGGTGAGACTTCCGGGATGTTGCGCGCTCCGCTCCTGACCGCGGCCCGAAAGGTGCGTTTCCGCCCAGCTCCTCCCTTCACTCTGACTCCTGACTGAAGCGAGGGGAGCCGCTTCCCTCCCACTGCGTCCCCTTCTCCGTGCTGTTACTTCCCCGGAGCCGGATGACTCCTCCTTTCTATTCTGAACGTCAGGAGCTTTGTCCCAGGGTCAAAGGAAGGGACAAAACAACTTCCTAGTCTTCTACTTAGTTCTCACGTGGAGTTTACAGTCGCGAGAAGCTGCTACCCTTGTGAAGAGTCCCCAACTTAGGGCCTGTGCTGCTTCCTCTTAGGCAGATTCTGGACGACTGTTTCCTTCGTTCTGTTTTACCATGTAGTGTTTTGAATAGTGCCCCCCCCCCCCATATACTGGACCCTTCATCCTCGGCCACTGCGCGTGTGACCTTCCCTGGAAACAGGTAGAGTCTTTGTGGATATAGCTTAACGAGGGTTCTCACGTTGAGTCATCCTGGCCTTAGAGCCTTAATTGCAATGGCTGGCATTTTTGTAAGAGAAAGGAAGAGTGATTTGAGACACAAAAACTGAGCGAAGGTGGAGGCAGACGTTGGAATTATTCAGGCGTAAACCAACAATCTCCTCCAGCCCCTGAACCTGGAAAAAGGAGGGAAGGATTCCCCCCTAGAGCCTGGGGAGAGAATGTGGTCCTGCCAACACCTTGCTTCTGGACATCTGGCCTCCGGAACTGTGAAAGAGTACGTTTCTGTTGTTTCAAGTCACCAAGTGTGTGGTAATTCGCTGTGGCAGCCCTAGGAAACTAATATAAATAGAATCCCATTAGCTTCCTGTCTTTCAGAAGTCCTCCAAATTCTCAGAGCCACTCGCCTAACAGGCAGCCTCTTTCTATTCTCAGCACTACTATGCATGTATCTCATTTTGTTTCTTTTGACCGGAACAGGAGCTAACTACTCTGAGTTTCCACTGACATTTTTAAAATAGTATTTAATATTTAACTCCAGTCCATCTTCTACCTTGCCTGGGTATCTAGATTGAAGAGAAGATTCAACTATGTGAAATCAGATTTAATTTTGGTTCCGTGGCACGCAGAGTATGCTTTCCCCAGATACAGTGGTTCAGACCAAATGCATTTAGAATGAAAGCCAATCAAGACGGATGGTTTTGACAGCTCGGTGTTTTGGTTTCAATCTATCAGCTGCCTCACACCATTTCACCCAGAAAGGTGTGTGTGGATGTGTGTATATTAAGTTCCTAAGTTTTCTGCCAGCATTGTTTCCTGAAGTCCCTCCAGAAATATCCAGTATTCATTTTAATTTCAATCAGCCAGTATAAAATCAGTTCCCTTTATAACATTAATTTTTAACTTCAAACCTTTGGAGACAGAAGTGCGCTTTACAAAAGAAAATCTTTCACTATTTCTTTCCTCCAGCAAAACTCACGCAGTGATCTGTTGCTGCCAGTGAAGAATTAGATATGTAAATGGGAAGAGGGCATTTGAAGGCAGCCGGCTCTTAGAAATAGACAGGGCGGTCACATGGGTTTTTCTTCATTAAGACATTTTAAAGTTTAGTTCTCAGTGTGAAGATAATTTAAATTGAAAGAATTTTGTACCTTAGTACTTCAGTAAGTTCCTGGCACATGCAGAAAGTTTTATAAATGAGAAGTCGGGTGGCACTTCAGCTACAGCAAGGTGCTCAGCTCTGAAGCAACAGAACATTCCTTAAATATTTTCCTTTGATGTCAGAGCCTGAAAATTATGCATTAAAAATGAATAATACTGCAACTCTAAGAAAAATTAGAGCAAGTAAAATATAATGAATCCCCATGTGATAGGAAATCATAGTTCAAATCATTTGATATCAAAAACTATCCTCTATCCGTTAACCTTAAGATGTGCCAGAGCCAGCTCAAGTCACTTGACTTTTACTCAAACTTCTCAGACATTCTCACTTCTCCTTAATCTGTTCCTCCAAAGACTTTTTCTGTACTTCCCTGTGCCAATCATCAACATGTAATCACACAACATCTTGTAACAGTCACAGAACTTCTTCACCTATATATAACTTCTTTCTCTGTTGAGATTGCAAATTCAATGAGGGCAAGAACTTTTTATTAGTTGTCTGCTCAATTCTGTGGTGCAATATTTTCTTCTCAACAGAAGAAATGTAAACTTCAAATTAAAACAGATCAATCAGGTTCATTAAGATTTAACTATCGAATTTCCCACAGAAGAGGCTGTGCCAATCATCTCTGGTATTAAAAGCAACAGCGAGTCACTTACCTTTAGGCACCAGTCACTGAGAAAATCATGCAGGTACAACGTGTGCAAGTCAACCTTCTACCTGCCACGCTGTTTGAATTCTCCATTTGTGAGATTTTGATGTCCTTTATTTAGAGTAACTATGAAAGTGTGCCTGGAAAATAACTGACAAGTCCTGTGTTTCCACCATCCTTCACCCTGTCATCAATCTTGCTTCAGCCTACAGATGACAAGCTATGGCAGTTGCCATTTTGTAGTACTAAGATGGCCCCAATACTCCACCAACAGACAGGTAAATATAGGCAGAGGTGTGTGTATTGCTGAGACTGTATGTCTATGCTCCTGTCAATGAACTTGAAAGTTTGGTATCACTGGTTGTGTTTTCAGATACATGAATAACTTCCTCAAGGTCATAGTCTAGGTAAATCAAGTTTTCAGCCCTTTATAGAAAATCTGATTCTAAAATTCATGTGATGTGCATGAAGCCACCCTATCTTGGTAGCCAAATTCTGTAATTTAGATGATCAAAAATAAGTCACAACTAGAAGGAACTTGAAGCTCATTGAATCCCTGATTTTGAAAGTTTTGTTTTATTAATACAATTAATAGGTCATAAATCAAAAATTACAAAATCTTACAGTGAAAAGCAAGGAATGAAAATCCCTCAGGAGCATGTGAAAGCAAGTTGACAGAAGAGAAAGTAAATAATTAAAAAAAAAAGGGACAAGATTGAGTAAGGGTTGGTCCTGGCTATAAGGAGCAGGAAAAATCAAACATTGGTAATCAAAAAAATTGCTTTGTAAGTAATTTTTTTTTTCTGTCAGAATGACACCATCATGTATGTTTAGTTTGGACTTTTAAAAACCTTTGCAAATATATTGGTAGCTCCTAAGGATGGATGAGACAATGAAAGTTCATTTTGCAAATGCCAAGACTGTAAAACTGCATAACTAAAAATTGGCTTGTAGTAAGATCGACCATTGGCTCCCACTTTCACCCTGGTTCCATAAGTACAAATGAATCAGCATTCTTCTGTCCTGTTTGGGTGTGCAAGTGACCTTATGGAGAGCCAGGTAAGGCTGAAAGGAAAATGACATACAGCTCTCCTACATCTGTCAAAATCAGTTAACTCTAAAAACAGCTGACTCTGCATCTAGAATCAGAGCATCAGGAAAAAGGGTCTCTTTTCTCTCTGTTTTCTCCCACCAAGACCCTGGCTCAGATCCACAGAATGAGCTCCAGCTGGAAGGACATCTACAAAATCACCTCCATGATTCTGAATATTCTGTATAGTCACAGCATCCCTAACACATTTTCTAGATATTTGCTTGAACAAACCCTTCCACCAGGAGATACCACACTCCCTCAGGGTCTGACCGAGTTTGGATCTCAGTGCTTGGGCTATGGGCTAGTGGAATGTCCAGTCTCCTCCAACTCACTTTATTAATCACTCAGTCATACAGATATTATAGAAATGAGTTCCTTATCTTTATCATTTTTGCTCTTTGCTCTACATTTTTTTCTAAAAGCCCAAAGAATTTATATTATGTGAATTGGCTATATATGGTAGTCCACAAATAATACTGAATAGTTTTTAAACTCCTGATAAATGGACCATATCTAGGATCAGTGGTATTAAAATATTTGCCAGTAAGAGCCCAGCATCTTTATTTCCTCAAACTTCTGAACTTCTTCTAATGTATTAGAAACCAAATTTGATAAGTTACCACTTAGCTGAACTGGGTGATATACTAAGGTTCTTCAGAGAAACAGAAGCAATAAAATGTGCATAGTTATACATGAGCACATGTATAGACTAAATGAGAAAAGATTTATGTGGGAATTGGCTCACATGGTTACAGAGGCCAAGAACACATAGGATATGTAATCCATGATCTAAAGAACATGGGAAAGTGAACATATTTTTCACTTCCTTCAAAGACCCAACAACCTGGAGTTCTGCTGCTTAAGATTGAAGAGGAATGTTTCATCTCCAGAAGATGGAATAATTCATTTTGTCTCTCTTTTTTATCCAAATCCTAAAGCAACTGGACAAGACCTTTCCCAAATGAGGAAAGTATATCTTCTTTGTTAGGACCACCAATTCAAATGATATCTCTTCAGTAACCTACTCTCAGATAAAGCCGACCCTCTTACTGACCCCTGGACACTCTTAACCCAGTCACACTGACAGTTGAAAATAAACATCACAGAAGGAGGGGTCAAGCTAAGAATTTAGTCTGGAAGGATCATGGACCCAAGTTCTGGGTCTGAGAGCAACATGGACGAATGGCATGAACCAGACATTTTGAAAACATACTACATATTCACAGTACATTGTCAACTTGGAGAATTAAAAAAGAAAATCGTTTCTAATTTCTGAGTAAAAATAATGGCATGTAACTTTTGTTTGTATACAACTGGATGATTGAAAACACCTGTGCAATTTAGTGATTTCTGAGAACATTTCTAAGAAGTCTATCTCAGACATCACGGAAAAGAAGTGCTCAGTTGAGGGCCGGAGGGTTAGCTCAGTGGTTCCGGTGCCTGCCTCACAAGCACAAGGTCCTGAGTTCGATCCCGATCCCGGTAACCACATACAACAATGCTGAGCATGGAGACTCACACCTGTAATCCCAGCACACAGGAGGCAGAGACAGGAGGATTGCTGAGTTCGAGGCTTGCCTGAACTACAAAGCGAGACCCTGTCTCAAAAAAAAAAAAAAAAAGTGCTCAGTTGAACTTAAACTTTCTCAATCAACAGAAATTAAATTATTTAAAATATGTACTAAGAAACAACAGAGAACATTGGGTAAGATACAGCAGAAGCAGGCAGAAGGGTCACACTGCCAGAATTCTAGATTTTAGGTCATCAATAATCATAATTCCTCTGTCTCTCTGTCTCTCTCCTTGTCTCTGTCACCCTTTCGGCATCATTCCTCTTTCTCAATGACTGAATTGAAGGCTAGAGTTCTCCCCTGAATTAAGAAAGTCAACAATGGTGCCTAAGACAATGGAAAAGACTTGCTGTTTCTGAGACAAGTAGCCATTCACACCTGGCCAGAACTGAGTTTTCCAGCCATTTTGCTAAACAGGTATTCCTTTAATTTGCATTTAAATTTTTTATTGGTGCATTATATATACACATCCCAAATATACTGCACATTGAGAATTTGTACCAGTGTATGACACAACTTAATTCTCATTTTCCCCTTCCCCTACCCACCCTACCCCCCCCACCCCATATATGCAAGCTTTGTTTCTTTTTTTACCATCAATTTTTTCTTTCCTCATTATTTAACTCTGAACCCCATTTCCCTGTGACTTTTACTATTTCCCAATATCAATCATGCATTCTAGAACACATTTACAACCTCAGTTTCTCACGTGCATTTTTTTTAATGAAGAATGTGTACAGAAGCATATGGGAGTGTTATGTGTGTCACCAGTTTAGGAATAACATATCTGTGAGCCGAGAAAATCAAAGCCGATGACTCAATCTTCCTATCTTATTTTTGCTTGAAGAAACTTATTTGAACACCTTGAAGCCCATTTATTGTCTGAATTTTTAACACATCTTAGAGCTCACTACCTTATTCCCTTGCTATCACCTGTTTTAAATTCTGCCTGTGTCACAAAATACTAGGATAGTCTACTTACACTTGACACTTTTTTTGAGATCTCTTCTCTTCCTGTGTCCATGCTTAGCATTTTCATGTACTTCATCATTTGTGTGCTTTTTTTCCTTTCATAAAATGAATTTCTTCAAATAACAATGCCATCACCGACTCCAAAATCTTTCTCTAAGGCCAGCACTTCCCTACAATTTTTGTTACTCACTTTGGATAATTTTACACATTTTAATTCCCCCCCCTTTTTTTTTTGAGGCAGGGTCTGACTTTGTAGTTCAGGCCAGCCCTGAGCTCACTATGTAGCCTACCAGGAAAGCCTCAAACTCAGCAATTCTCCTGCCTCTGCCTCCTGAGCGCTCTGATTACAGGCATGAGCCACCTTGCCTGGCACTGTGGTACATGATACTGATTGCTGGTTAGAGTAAGCCAACATGCCTGGTATTGTTGTATGTGGTTACTGGGGATGGAACCAGGGACCTTGTGGTTGCTGGGCAGGCACTGGAACCAGTGAGCCAAATTAAATCTCCAGCCTCTGTGCCACCTTTTTTTTTTTTTTTTTTTTAACCTAATTCAAGGTGGGAGTGCTGTGGGCAAATTAAAGAAATCAAAGTGAAGAAGGGCAACCAGCCGAGCATTGAAGTATGAAGAAATATGCATCTCAAGAGTGGAATGGAATGACCCATGCTGAGAAAAATTTGAGGCTCAGCAAAAATCCAAAATATGGTATTTGCAAAGGCTTGCAGATGTACATTGAAGAATGATTGTCCATTGTGAAAAATGATATCTAGTTTCTCAAATCAGTCTACTAAGTTACACAGCAAAGAGGCATTTGTATTATTAGAAGATGAAATTGTATTTAAATAACTATTCATGCAAGTATAAAGACAAGTATACTATCTGTGAAATGTTTCTATATTTATACTATAAATAATCAAAATTATCTCTGCGAGATTTATTTTTAACAAGTAAAGTTATAGTTTATAAATATATGATTTATGAGACAATATTTTCAAACATTTGTACTTTGTTATTTAGGTTATTTAACATGTGCATTACCTGATGGTCTTATTTGTGTTTGTGATGAAAACAAAATATGTTCTCATCAATTTTCATTTAGACCATGTAGTTAATGATTTCATTCACCATAGTGTCCAATATGGTGGCTTGAAATCATTCCTTTTGTCATGCTGAAGTTTTGGGTCATTTGGCTAAGAATCCCCACAGTTCCCTACCTACCATCCTCTGTATTGTCCCTTTTATCCTCTATTTTTATGAGTTGAACTTTTCTATAATCCACAAAGAAGTGAAATTTTGCAGTATTTGTCTTTCTGCATCTGCTTCCTTTCATTTAACATAATGTCTCCCATGTTTCTTAGTATTATCACAAACCTCAAGATTTTGTTAAAAGTTGAATGTCCTTGCCGGGCGTGGTGGCTCAGGCCTGTAATCCCAGCACTCAGCAGGCAGAGGCAGGAGGACTATTGAGTTCAAGGCTTTCCTGGGCTACCTAGTGAGCTCAGTTTTAACTACAAAGTGAGGCCCTGTCTCAAAGAAAAAAAAACAAAAAACAAGTTGAATGTCCTGTTGTGTGTAAATGCCACATTTTATGTCTATTCATTAACAGTTACTTAGGTTGGCTCTATATCTTGGATATTATGAATGATTATGCAACGAACATGAGAGTTCAGACATCTCTTCCACAGCCTGATTTTTGTCCTTAGGATGGATACCCAATAGCATGACCTGATTCACATGGCAGTTTTTTCTTAATTTTTTTTTTTTGAGACAGGGTCTCGCTTTGTAGTTCAGGCTGGCCCTGAGCTCACTATGTAGCCCAGGCAAGCCTTGAACTCAGCAATCCTCCTGTCTCTGCCTCCCGAGTGCTGGGATGACAGGCATGAGCCACCATGCCCAGCTTTTTTTTAAATTTCAAGGAAACTTTATTCATTCTAATTTACTCCAACCCATATTTCCTTTTTTTTCTTTTCTTTCTTTATTTCCCTTAATTCTTTCATTCTCTCTTTCTTTCTTTTTTTTTTTGATAATAACAGGTTTGAGGCATTATCTTATTTTGGTTTTTGTCTAGCATTTCTCTGATTATTAGTAAAATGTTAGTTATGAGATTGTTTGATATGGTCCTTATTCTTTTACATCTTTTTTTTTTTTTTGAGACAGGGTCTTGCTTTGTAGTTCAGGCTGGCTCTGAGCTCACTATGTAGCCCAGGCAAGCCTCGAACTCAGCAATCTGCCTGTCTCTGCCTCCCGAGTGCTGGGATTACAGGCGTGAGCCACCACGCCTGGCAATATGATCCTTATTCTTATATTCCTCTTTTGTAGATCCTGTGACAAAAACATGTCGAGTATTGATCAAATGGTTTTTCAGTGTCGATTAAGATGAGCATTTTGGTGTTGTCCTTCCTTCTATTACTGTGTCAGGTCTATATTGAACTATCTCTGGAAGCTATGAATAAATACAAGTAGGTCATGAAAGTAATCTTGACATTAAGATTGTTTACAGTATGATGTATTAGCTATTCAGCTTACAAACAAGGAAAAAGAAATAAGGATATTAGAGAATGAATGGGTAGAATTACGGAAGACTGAGAGAAGACCAATTTACATGCACAAGGACAGTGTTCAGGGAAGCTCAGGTGTTATAGCTGTATTGTATTTTAATGACAGTGGATCTATTATGTATAACTTCTAAGCCTAATAGAGAAAGATATTCTGGGACCACGAATGGGACAGTCCCAGGGTAATAGAAGCTTAAACCTTCTGTTCAGGGGAACATTCAATGTGACAATATTACACAGGAAGTTATCCTGTGGTATTAATGCTGGTCTTGATTTCCTCTTTTCTCTTGAAATCTGGCCAGGTGTATAATTTAGCTTGGATGCCACTGTTAAAGAAATGGTAAAATATATATTATGCCCTGTATTTCTGCTTCCCACGAAGAATGTGATGAGGCATTAAGAATGTCTGCCTTAAGCATGAAAGGAGAAAGTGGTGGAAACCTTGCTAAACATTGCTCAGTATGAGATGTGAAAATATTACCATTATAGAAATTTCAGAGAGAAGTCTAAAGAAAGTTTATACTAAGCTAATCCTCACAGACAGTTAAGGCTAAAGATACTTATGAAAGTGACATGCTGGGTGCAAATAATCACCCAACATGAATTACAGACCATCTAGTGTTCTCAGGAATGCAGTAACCACAATATGATCAGAGGAGACCTTATGAGAACAAAAGTGTGAGGCATGTGTTCATAAAAGGAGGCAGAATAGGCTGAGAGGCTAGGAGGTGAGGTTAGAACTTTAGCAATGGATGACTGTGAGGTTTTGCATTTCAAGGGGCCACTTTGGTGTCAGGTAATCTATGAGTTAGAAAAAATGAGCAGAGGAAACACAGGCAACAAAGGAAACTAACAAAATCAGAATATCAGAGATCAAGTTTGGTTTTATTCAGTTAAGCTTCACAGTGAAGGGTGGATAGTATGGGCTGGTATTAACAGTAGATGCTAAGAAGATAGCCACAAATATAGCAAACACCTACCCTACCACACGGCCTTTTGGGGCAAAGGTACATGTTCTCTGAGTGCTGTAGAAGTAGACATCTAGGAGAGAACCAGAAAATAGGGCAGTAAAAGTCAATTCAGACCACGGCTTATCAGTAAAGCTTGTACCAACTCCAACTCCTGGTGTTTACAGATTCCCTCCTTGTGTTCAATATCATTCCTGTGCCAGGCCGTGAAGAATCACAGTCTCTCTTTCTGTCTCTCTGTCTCTCTGTCCTACCTGTCTGTCTGTATGTCTCCCTTTCACACATGTACACATGCACACCCTCATACCCACAACAAATACACACGCAAGAGCTGCTCTCCTGGTCTCTTTTTCATTTGCTGCTTCTTGAACCATTGGGACTAAATATCAAAATGTATTTAATAGAGTAGCTAAAAATTAGGGAACATATAAGGCTTGAAAAGATGTTGGTTAGTCAACATTTTCTTTTCTTTTCTTTTTTTAAGACAGGGTCTCACTTTGTAGTTCAGGCTGACCTTGAGCTCACTATGTAGCCCAGGCAAGCCTCGAACTCAGCAATCCTCCTGTCTCTGTCTCCTGAGTGCTGGGATTACAGGCATGAGCCACCACGCCCGGCACTGTGATGGCTGCTGGGTGTGAGTCACCACGCCCAGCATTGTATGTGGTTACTGGGATGGAACTCAGGACCTTGCGCTTGCGAGGCAGGTGCCCGAACCTGAGCTAAATCTCTGGCCCTGGTTAGTCAACTTTTAAGTAAATATTTAATTTCCTATTTTGACCAAAAAAATAGAAGTAGAAAAGGATCACATTTTCCCTAAGTTTTCCATCCCTAATTGAAGCTGGGATTACATATAGAAAATCTGCATCCCCAGTGTTCATAACTGGTCAAATGGATATGAAATTATAAATGATTATATATGTGCTTTTTTCACTTACATTACAAAGTTCTTGGGACACATAGATACTCCTTTTATTTTACTCTAAAATGAGGATTTGTGGAGTTGACTTGCTTTGGTTTTCAAATACCTTAGGCCAGACCTGAACCATCTTCTTCTGTCTTCAAATTGAAGATGACTTTCATTGGGCCATGACACTGTCTAAAATGCACTATTTCATTAGAACAAAAAATGAAAAGGAAAAATATTATTGTACCATACTGATGATACTCCCAGAGAAGAAGAGTTAACAATATGTATGTGTTGAGTAAAATATATTCTGTATTATCAATGAAACTTAAATTTCAAAACCATTTAGCCTTTCATTTGGCACAAAAAAACAAAGATATACACACATACATGTATATATTATATATATATGTGTGTATTTATATATATAATATACATAATATCACCACTACCATTACAGCCATTAATTATTTATTCCCTCTCAATTAAATGCCCATCTTAGGAGCCATGCTGTGTAAGCAGGGCCCTCCAGCCCTGTGTTCCCATTTCCGGTGAGAATGTGCTGTCTACGCTCAGCGTTGCTTCAGTGGCTGGAATTACCCAGTGTGAAACACCTATGTATTTGATAATCTTAGACCTGCCCTGGCTCATGATGGAAATATTGACCCGATATCTTTAGTATCTTGAGCCACAAAGAGGGACTGTGGCCTTTAGAAAGTTGCTTTCATTTCTGAGGATTATCACTCTTATGTGGCCTTTTCATGCTATCCATGGCACAAGGGAAACTCCTTCGCTGAGATGGGAATAAATGAGAAGAGGTGGTGAAAAGAGGGATAGATGCCTGAAACTAACCTGCAGCAGTGTCTTTCTACCTGTCCTAGAGGAACAATTCTTCAAGTTAGTCAAGTAACCATTCATTCACTCTTTTTACTAAATTAATTTGTGGTAATTTCTAGTTAGTTCTAATGTTACTGACAGCGTGCAACTCTTTCCAGCTTTAACTAGTACTGGGAAGATTTTCTCTGCCCCTGCAGCAAGACTTGGAAGAGGCCAGGAGGATATCCCTTTCAAATGAGATTCGCCCCTTCAAATGAGATTTAGTTGAAAGCTTGCAAATCATTAGGTAAATGCAGCAAAGAAGCCTCATCCATCTACATGGTGATAGAATTTTCCCCTATTTCTTTTCATCTTCAAAGACAAAAAATAATATTCTTTGAATCACAAAGATTTAGTTTTTCAGTATTATCCTACAAAAATGAATCCTGTTCCTGCATATTTATGCCTCATGCATTTCAGATCAGAACCTTTTTTTGTAAGGGTATAAAATATATTTTCCTCCTAAACACCATGAAATTATTAATGAAGTAATTCATAAACATTTGCTGTTACAGCAAATGTGTTATTCTCTAACCCAAATAAATAGTTAATTTTCTAAAAATCGCTTGCCAAAACTGATCACTAATTTAATTTGTACAATAAATAGCTATGAGACAAGGAAATTAAGTCTATGGTGTCCCAATAAAGTTGTTCCATTTGTGTAAAGTTAGGTAAGCTGGATGGCAGCTCTAAAAAGCATTTTCTCATACTAGGGAAATGTGGCATTCATTGTTATGAATTTCATGTGTGTGAAATATGATTATTTTCCTTCTTAGATCAAAGTATCTGTTTTGCCATTTTGTGCGTAGATGAGTTGCTCCTTGACTTTACGAGACTAGTCAGTGCCACCCAGGGATGAGACCAGCGCACTGTTCCAGGTCACTGGGAACACAGTTTCAAATAACAGTGTTCACTGCCAAACAAGAACAGAGGGATACTGCACAATCTGGATTCCTCTGCAATACAGGATTCATGGGGCTGGTGGACCTAAGCTGTACTTAGCTGGGGACACAATCCAATTAATATTCTGCTTCCTTCAACCTCGTCCTTCATGGGATCTGAAATACAGACCGCTGAGGGCATTAGTGAAGGTCATTAAAAGAACCTGAAGCAGAACTAAGGAGCAGACATGAGTCTCAAACAAGGAAGTGCATTTTAACACAAGGAGAGGAGCCCAGGGTGGTCTGTCAGGGCTCTTGCCTTGGTAAGAAAGTGTTCCAGCCCAGCGTCTGTTCTAATGCAGTCAGGAGTCAAAACACAATACATGGGAGACTTAACCTTCTCAGCATCAACTGTACTGAATAAAACCTTCTCGTTGAAGCCACTGATCCTCTTTTTGGCTTGCTTCCACTTGCCTGTCTCACAGTCATCTACTCTGCTAACAGAGCTGCTGTCATAACATTCAATAATTCAACCAAGCCTCTTTCAGAATTCACTTCCTGTTCTCCTTCTGTTCACAAAATATCTAGAACTGAGCGCTCCTTCACGAATGATGGTGCTATGGCTAAGTTCTTATCAATTCATGGTCTTATCATGGATTCAGCCCAGTTTATGCTGCTCTCTGAAACAGAGTCTGAATCATTTCCACTTCCTACCCAACCCTTCTTGCTGAGCTATTTATCCGAATCTTTCCTTTTGTGAAGATAGTGGGTGAGCCTGTTCTTACAGTGTCCTCTAACCAGATGACCATGACCTTACTTTTTACATTATGACACCATGAGGATTCTATTAGGCAGAAGCCTTGGCCCTGTACTTCCTTTTATTAGTCTGATCAAAAGCAGTATGATCACACTAGCATATAAAATTATGCAGAAGGACACGATTACACAGTTCATGCTACAGTTTGAAAATAGGAGAAAAAAATGTAAAATTATTTTACGTAACTTTTCAGAATGCTTTCAGAAGCCCCTATAGGATCATTAGGAAAGAATGTATTTGAATGGATAAATCAGATTAACAAACCACTTTTTCCCTCAGGAAAGCCTCACTCTTCATTCAGACAACTGTCTCGTTTTAGGCCTCCTTCTCCTTCCAAAGCTTTACTCTCTAGTGTGGCACTAGAGGGCAATGACGGAGATCCCAATGTCCATCCTGTAGGTGAACACGGTCCTTTGGCTTCTGCTGCCTCCAGTGTGTGTTTGGGCCGGTGTCGGACCTGGGGTCACTCAGGGTACTTTGTGTTCTGTGTGTCCAGTGCCCTACTGTTCTGTAGCTGAAGTCTCTGCCTAATGAGGTTTTGTCTCTTCTTAGGATTAGGCAGTCATAGAAAGATTTCTGAGAATTCCAGTGAACTCTCTTCATCAGTAAATGTAAGCTCTCTCTGCTGTTTTCCTTTTTTAAAATCCAGCTCATCTGCCCGAAAAGCAACCCTTAACTTGTTCTGAAAATAACTGACCTACAGTGTCTGATGTACACTAGACCCAGCAATTTATCTACACCAGACACTCCCTGATGACATAGAAAGATTAGGAAATCTCAGGAGTTTTCCTCTGTGTAAATTTACCAGGCCTTGGAGACCTATTTCAACACTGACCCTCCAAGAACTCATATAATCATCATCATCTACATTTCAGATGTCTACATCCTCTCTTTGTGCAAAATGAGAAAGAGCAGGTTAGGGTATTGGATTTGTCGCCTCCATTTTCTCTTCTCTTTTTTATTCAACAAGTACTTATTTCCTATTGAGGATGTGTTCTAATCACTAGGGGCAAAGAGGCAAGTAATAGGAAATGTTTTCCCTGTTCATAGGGCTCACATTCCAGAAAAGAAAATAGGAAAGAGACAGGTTTCTTAAATACGAAGAGATGATGACTTTCTTGAAAACAAATCAACATAGTAGAGAATAACTGACATAGAAGTAGGCTGGTCATGGAAGACCTCCTTGAAGGTGGACCATTAGTGGTTAGTTACCTACAAATTATAAGCTGCAGGCAAAAGCTGTAGGAAGTGTTTCTAGGTAAGCAATAAAAGTGAGATTACAAAGGTCCAAAGATTGAACAAGTGAGGCTATTTGGGAAGGGAGTATAATAGCCAAGATAACAAGAGATGGTGGGTTGAGGGGTTGAGAACAGATCATGGAACTCTTTGCACCTATTAGTTTGAACATTAGTTTCATGTTTGATTTATTGATTTATTTTTGTGGTACTGGGGATAGAACTTGGGCCCTTGTGCTTCCAAAGTAGGTGCAGTACCACTTGAGCTAAATCCCTGCCCATGTTTGATGTTTGATGTTTGATTTATTTTTTAAAACCATTTCTATCAACCAGTGAATATAGGAAAGAAAAAAATAAAAAGATGAGCATAGGTGGAGGAATTTTTCTTTGGTAGGGATGTGATTGTACCTGGGGTATACTTCAAGGACTGAATGTGTAAATGTTGAGGTGATATTGATGTCATATTCAAGGAAAACTGGAGTTTAAAAGTAGATGGTATCAACAGTTGAATTTTGGCAACAAAATTTAAATGCCCTTTAGCAAGTGACTTTATTAATGACATCAAACATATAAACTATGAATATCTTGGGATGGAGGCTGGAAAAATGAACATGGGAAGCCTGAGTAGCTATTGCATGTGAGAGGGCTTGATTATTACCCAGTCAGTTTAGAAAGAAGACAGAGGGGGGTCCTAGGATTGAACCAAAAAGTACCTTGGCATTCTTGGGAGGAGCACAGGAGAGGAGCCAGAGAAAGACTGACCAACCAGATGAAGACTATCTAGAGTCTATCTAAGAAGTCAAAGCAAGACAGTAGTTCAGCATGAACAATGTCATCAGACACATCAAACGCCAGAAAGGGCAGCTAGTCACCTTGATGAAAGCACTTTAGTGGAGTTGTGAGGAGGAAAATCCTGATTGGAGAGATTAAAGAGAGAGTGGGGAGATCGTTTACTTACATACATTTATCTCTCTACTTTCCCAAAACACTACTAAAATACATATAATGGGATCTTTTAAGAGACATAAACCACAAGGACAAAGAGTGTAAAAAAAAAAAAAAGAAACAAAGCAACATCAACAAAATTTTATCATCTGGTGACAGAACTGAAATTTAACATTATATTGAGATGGCCAGGAAAGTGTAAACATATTTTCTTATAAATGCTAAGAAGTTCAGAAATTTGAAAATTGGTTTGTTTAGAGAGCAGTGAGTGAGATAGACATAAAGCCATAGAGCAATAGACAGTTTTTAATAGCTACCAGATAGCAGACTTTATTTCCCAGCTATGTTCACCCAGCTAAGTGTCCATCTACACTCCACTCAGAACTAGGAGGTCACTCTCTGGGTAGAAGTGGCAGGAGGATAAAAGTTTCTGAACAGAGGGAAGCCAGACACCAGTGAAGGGTAGTGTCTAGAAGACACTTACTAAAATATTTTAAGCAAAATTCTTTAAAGAATTATAAGACTACACATACTGTATTTCTTTACCTATTTCTCTACTCTACCTTCACAAAGATAGGATTGGCAGGTTTATACCAAGGCCACAGTACAATTAACCAATCTAATAAACTCACCTTCAGTTTTGAGGATTATGATCCTGTTTCAATGATGCATTTAATTCTCTGTATCTTTGACAGTCTTATCATTGGTATCATGAGACCGAAGTGAAGTAGCTTTCAGGTTACTTCCTATATTTACAAATGCTATTTTGAAAATTCTCTCGAAAGATCTGTGGCAGGCCAAAATGGAAACAAAAACATGAAATGAAGTCTCTTCATGCATATGTATTTCCAGCATTAAGTGGAATGTAATATCCAACCTCAGAGGCTGTTAACAGTGACACACTTTTCACTCATCACTGCTACTTTTCAATAAGCTGGTGCATCTTACTGTTTGTGTCTTTACCTAAACTGAACATGATATTTAGCCAAGTAGGTACTTCTGGTGTGAAAACATACGGTCCAGTATGATGAATATAAGATCTGACATACCAATACATACAGCCAAGCATTTAATGATAGTTGATGACATAAAGTAAAACAAAAAATCTGTTTTCCAAACCATTAGTTAGATTCGAGGAGGCAGAGATCCAGCTGCTTTCTCACATTTTCTGCACATCATTATCAAGCTCACATATTAACTGTCCTTCTGAAATAAATTGTTGTAGGACACCTGCAGCATCAGGCACAGGAAACTGTAGGCCCTCTTGCCACAGTTTTCAATGAGAGCAAACAACAAAGCGAAAGAAACATCTAGAGTCTACAAGCTACCACTAAATCATCAATAAAACCAGTTAATATCTGTCACTGTCATCCAAATCCAGTCTGTCTGTAATTTATGTATAATTTTCTTTCCTTGGAATTAATGCCATATTGTCTTAAGCAATGGTTTTATTAAGAATGTTCTACCTGACAGACCTACAGAGCTGTACAAAGACCTTGTCTGGAAGGCAAAAGATTCCATTCACTCTTGTTTGTGAAGTAATTGTTTCCCCAGTCATTTCAGGACAGTCATACATCTTTAGAACCTCATTCGGCCTGTAAAAATGGAATCTCGCCCCTGGGATCACTCAAAAATTGTCATAAAAATCAAAGGTGACAGTATTTAAAAAGAAAATCTTCTTTGTTGCTTTTTCCTACATCTAGTGCATTTATCTGTCATTGGTCTTATTTGGCATTTCTATACCAAAATGTGTTTCTATTCATTTCTAGGTATATATGTTCATTAATTCATTTAGACATACTGTGCATACCTACAAGCATAAATCACAGCAGCTGTCTTTGTTTGCAGTTGTAGAAATATGAAACAAGTGTACGTAAAGCAGACCCATTCCTGTAACTGGTAAAGGACCCTAGCCTGAGACTCAGTGCTATGGTTGGCCGAGTAACAGGATGCCAGGGTCCCAGAAGGTACCGCTTGCTTTGGAAAGAAATAATTGAAATGTCACTGAGAAATAAACACAGAGTAAAATAGGACACTCAGGGTATCCATGATGACATCTACCAGGTGCTAACTCAATACTAGGAAGATCTAATGTGAAGATACTGTTTTAAATGTGGTTGTATTGGAAGTTTGATAGCAACATATATTCGATGTAACTATAAAGTCCTAAC
>PVIC010019336.1:0-30653 GCA_004025085.1 Thryonomys swinderianus | reverse complement strand
AGGCAGGCGCCAGAACCACTGAGCTAACCCTCCGGCCCGCCTGACTAATTTTATATAACTGACATATTATGCATTATAGGTTTGCAATAAATGGTAGATGGTCCCAAAGATTTTGGTAATTGGAGATTGTTTTCATAATACACATAAAAACATTTAAAATTGTTCCAAGAATGGTTGTTTGCAAACCAGAAAGTCATCTAAAAAGCACATTTGAAAGCTTTTAGTCAAAATACAAACTACAAGGAATACATGAGAAATATATGAATAATTTTAGTTTAAGATTAAGAAGTAGCAAAATTAAATATTTCAGAGTACATTTTAAAAATGCCATAATTAAGATACAATTACTGTTTGACTGAAATAGGTTTCCTGACACTTGCTGGATCATGAGAGCTTTCTGGGTGAGGACAAGGTAGATTTCTTAGAAGTAGTGCTGGACTATGCTTTAGATTTGCTGAATAAAAATGTGAAGATACTTAGGACAGGATTGCAAATTAGAATTTTTGAAAGGAAAGTTTCTTTTTTAAAACCTATAAATGGAGTATTACTCTGCCATAAAGAATGATACTTTTGAGTCATTTATACTCAAATGGATGTGCCTTCATAATGGATGAACATATTCCTAAGTGAAATAAATAGGTCACAGAACTATACATAGTGTGTCTTTTCTCTGGTATGAGAAACTGAAGATGTAAATGAGCTCTAGAATCTATGGTAGATATTGTGAAATAGAAAATATTGAAAGGGAAATGGGTGTAGGGGTAAGTAACAAGGGGAACAAAAAATATGATAATAAAAAAAGGGAAACAAGGCTTATACATATAGGGGCAAGGGGTGTAGGAAGAATGGGAAAAATGAGGATTGGATTGTGCCATATACTGGTACAAATTCTCAATATTGTATATAATCATGATGCGTATATATAACGTACTGATAAAGATGCAAATTTTTTTAAAAACCTAGTATTAGAGTAAGGGAGCTGGGGAAAATTGATTGGAAAAATATACCCAAGTCATGCATATACATATAAAATAATGATTTTAATGAGTATTAATTAGAAAAAGCAAGAACTCCATGCTAAACAATTTTTCATTGGCTAAATTTGTCCTATTGTTCAGTTATATTTTAAATCTGGTACTCACCAGAAATTGTTGTTAAACTAGGTATTCATTTATTCAAAATTTACAAAACTTCCTTGTTGGTATAGTGGCGAGCACAGCTGCCTTCCAAAATGTATAAGATCTTCCACAGTTGACAGTATATATGTCCCAAATTTTTTGAAATTTAAAATAATTTCTCTGTGTTTGATGAAATGACAGCTTGGGGTCTCAGTGAAAGGCTTGTTGAAGCAAAATTAACAAAAACGGTACTCTTGCCGGGTATGGTGGCTCACGCCTGTAATCCCAGCACTCTGTAGGCAGAGGCAGGCAGATTGCTGAGTTCGAGGCTTGCCTGGGCTACATAGTGAGCTCAGGGCCAGCCTGAACTACAAAGCAAGACCCTGTCTCAAACAAACAAACAAACAAACAAAAACAAAAAAAAATGGTACTCTGGACTGTGTAACTTGTCAACCTCTAGCCTAAAGACAGTAAAAATCAGACTTTCTAGAATGCAACATTTTCCTAACCTTCCTGTATTATAGTAATACAGCATTCAGATTCTCTTAATCATGATATAAAATTAAAGGAGTATGATTCCTGGATTAGAAACTATAAATGCTGATAAAATAATCTCAACCAAAGCAGGCAGAAACAGTACCTTATGAAATTCTATATATTCCATTTTAAAGTATTTATTTGAACATTCTCAACAGAAATAAATATTTGAAATGATAAACATGTTAATTTTTTGATCTATTTATTATGCATTGTATACATTTATTAAAATAATGCTACACATCATATAAAGATGTTTTCAAATATTCATGTTATTAGTTGCAACTCATTTAAAATTATTTGTTTAGGTTGGAGATTTAGTTCAGTGGTTTTGGCGCCTGTCTAGCAAACAGAAGGTCCCTGGTTCAATCCCCAGTAAACACATACAATAATACCAGGCATGGTGATTCACACCCACCAGCAATCAGTACTACATACCACAGTGCCAGGCGTGGTGGCTCCCGCCTGTAATACCAGCACTCGGGAGGCAGAGGCAGGAGGATTGCTGAGTTCCAGGCTTGCCTGGGCTACATAGTGAGCTCAGGGCTAGTCTGAACTACAAAACGAAACACTGTCTCAAAAAGAAAAAAGTGTCTAAATCAATGCTTTAGAAATTAAAGAAGATCAAAGATTATGTTGAAATTAGATTCAGGAGTTAATATTAACCATATTATGCTGTCTAATATAAAGAGAAAGAAAGCCAAAAAATTTAGAAAAATAAAGTTTGCCCCAAATTTTGAATGGGGATTGGTAGAGGATGGGGAAAAGGCATGACAGAGTAAATAAAGGGAAGCTCAATTTGCTCAGTGCACACTGTATACATGTAATGAAATATTACATTGAATGCCACTAATAGATACAATTCATACATGTTAATAAAAATCCATTTGAAAGGAAAGTAAACAGCAAATTAAAGTACATTTAAATTTTACACAAGCCACATTTTAAAAAGGAAAAGAAAGAAGCATGTGAAATAATTTTAATAGTATATTTTATTTAACCCAATATTTTATATCTAAAATATATTATTTTAACAGATAATAGACATACAAATTATTCTTGATCTTTTGTAATCCTTTCACACTAGGTCCTTGGAATCCAGTGAACATTTTGCATGTATAGTGGATTTCAATTCAAATAAACACATTTCTGGTTTAAACTCCAAAGCTGCATGTGACTAAAGGTTATCTTGGTGCTCAGCACATTATCAACATCCTAGATGTCTAAAAGTCCAGAATAGGTGCAACTGCTTTCTGAGATTTCTTCCTCCATTGCTTCTCAGTTTCCACACTATTTCTCCCAGGTTGCAGATTCTGTTTCTTCAAAAGCCTGATACTCAAGCTCTTCTGTTTTATCTCATTGAGGATCCACAGAATGGATCTCTTTGTAAAGACAACAAAAAAGTTCTGTTCCCAACATTTCCTACAGAAGAGTGAGTAATCAGTCTACTAGGCCTTGGCTATCACTGATCCTATGTGGCAACAGGTGGTAAAGGAGCCTTCAAGCCACAGTATTGAAAAAACTTATCCTTGAGCTGAGCAGGTTGCGATACCTGGACCCTGTAATTCATGACACATTTCTGCCAGTGGAAAGAATGTTGTGTACCATGGTCTTGGCCCTGTTTACATTTCCACTCAGGATTGGCCATGACTCTTCTGCTTGAATTCTCCCTTTTGCCAACATCATGAGTGCTGCTCAGGACCTCATGAGTGCTGCTCAGGACCTCACCATCAGTTGACTCATACAATCAGTACATTGGACTTTGAACTCAGTTTCCATGAGGGTTTGAATGAGAGTTTATAATTTAATTTCTTCTCTGTTGTGAACTGTTTGTCCTTTTACTGGGACAGTCTTCTGGCCCGGATTATGAAAATACTCCCTAACTGTATAGTGGTAAATCTAAATGCATAACTGAAGAAAGAACACCATGTGTTGTTGCTGTAATAAAGTACTATACATATTCAACTCAAAGCGAAGTTCCACTAAGACTCTCAGCATATCTTAACATTATCATGAGGTTGTTGAATAGTATGATCAGCTTGACCAATGTTTTTAGATTAAGAAAAGAACTACAGAGGGGCTGTAGAGTACGGTCAAAGTAAATCATGAGACATTCCACATTCGAGGAAGGAGAAGGATGGAACTGAGGGCATTAAGAAGTCCCGAAAGTAGGAAAAATAGGATCAAATAAAGCCTCAGTGAGAGCCTGAGCCAGGAAATCAAGTCTGAAAATCACAGGCCCTGGAAGCAAAAAGGGAGCCACTTCCCAGCCGAGAAACCCAGGCTTGCGTTTTTTTGTTTTTTGTTTTTTTTTTTTTTTTGGAGACAGGGTCTCACTTTGTAGTTCAGGCTGGCCCTGAGCTCACTATGTAGCCGGGCTAGCCTTGAACTCAGCAATCCTCCTGCCTCTGCTTCCCGAGTGCTGAGATTACAGGCTTGAGCCACCAAGCCCTGTGAGCTTGCCTTTTTATTTTTATTTATTTATTTATTTATTTATTTATTTATTTATTTATTTATTTATTTGTGAGACAGGGTCTCGCTTTGTGGTTCAGGCTGGCCCTCAGCTCACTATGTAGCCTAGGCAAGCTTCGAACTCAGCAATCCTTCTGTCTCTGCCTCCTGAGTGCTGGGATGACAGGCATGAGCCACCACGCCCGGCACTGTGGTATGTGGTATTGATGGCTGGTGGGCGTGAGTCACCATGCCCAGCGTTGTATGTGGTTACTGGGATTGAACTCAGGACCTTGCGCTTGTGAGGCAGGCGCCGGAACCACTGAGCTAAATCTCTGGCCCGAGCTTGCCTTTTTTGTAATACATGAGCAGCTGCTTATTTTCCTAGAATCAAGTCTTGCATTTCTTGTTCTGTGTTTTCCCTTCAGCTTTCCTTGTCTTTTTATTGTTCTTAGAATATCATAGTTTTAATTTGGATGATTTTAAAAAAGCACTGGTCAAGTTCATCTATCTGAGGCAGATACCAAATAACTTTTTTTTTTTTTTTAATGGGGGAATCCTAGGTCTGTGGTTCTCTGTCCTGACTTGAGTGTGAGGTGGTTCTGCCCTGGCAGGAAGTTTCTGGAAATCAGCCATTTGAAACCTGTCTGATGAGACAGAGAAAGAAAAAGAAAAAAACCAGACAGGCAATTTATCGTCATGGTGCAATGAACTCCCAGAATTGGTGATATTATGGGACTTTCCACTTTCCCAGTAGTGCATGGGTGGAATGTATTGAGAATAAAAATTCAAATTTTTATTCAAAATTTTCTTTTCCTTTTTGACACAGGGTCTCGCTTTGTAGTTTGGGCTGGCCCTGAGCTTACTATGTAGCCCAGGCAAGCCTTGAACTCACAGCAATCCTCCTGCCTCTGCCTCCCGAGTGCTGGAATTACAGTCTTGAGTCACCACGCCCAGCATTGCTGGTGGGCGTGAGTCACCACACCTGATATCATATAATTGTATGTGGTTACCTGTATCGAACCAGGGACCTTGCGCTTGCTAGGCAGGCACTGGAACTACTGAGCTAAATCTCCGGCCCTTTCTAAAATATTTAATAAGGTCAGATTTGGGGATGAGGAAAGCTATGTGATATGTATATGATAAGTTTTTACATATATTTATTGCGCCAAATATTTCCATGTATTATTCAACTTATTTTGGTGCTACAGCCATTAAAATCACCTAAATTTGTTTTACCTCAAGATAAAAAAGCCCAAAATCACAAGTAGGTGATATTTTCTTAATTGTTCCTTTTTTCTCTTTTATTACAAGACTAGTATTCATCATGAAGATGTACACAAATATTTCTAAAAAATTTTCAGAACTACATGCGACTAATAAACTGAGAGTGAAGATAATCAATGAGATTGTGTTTTCCATGTATGCTGCATAGCACTGAGGTTTTAAAAGCCTGGAAATAGAATGCAAAAGATCAGGAATTTTATCTGTTTTCATCATATACCTGCTTTCTTCACATTGCTTTATACTTTCGTTTTTGTCTTTTAGGATCTTTGCATATTTGATTTCCGTGGTTTAGAAAATTTTGTTTTCCAATCATGGCCATTTTCTAATTCCTCAGATAATGAATTAAAATGATCATTTCATCAAAGAATCATTTATTAATTCTCTTACTTAGGCTACAAGCTCCGGTATCATATGCATGTAGTTTGGATTTTCTTTTTTTTTTTAATTGTAGTGTGTGTGTGTGTGTGTGTGTGTGTGTGTGTGTGTGTGTGTGTGCGTGTGTGTTCTTTCAGTGCTGGAAATACACCCCATTTCCTTGTTTTCACAAGCCTTCCATGCGAAGAATATTTCATAAAATTTTGTTGAATGCACACATAAATTTGGATACTATTCCAAAACACACTAGTTATTTGTTTTGTGAAGTTAAGAATAATAGCTTACTCCCATTTATTTTTGCATCAACAAAATAACAATATTTGCCAACTATATTCCAGAAACAATTTGATAATTAGCTAATAAGGTAACAGTTTACTCCAGGTGTGTAGACAAGTGGGAGTTGGGTAGAAAAATCAAAAAATCATCCATTGCACTATTTCCTTTGAAATTGAGGGTAAATTCTTTAAGAAGAAAACTGTTTTGTAGGCCACACTGGTTTCTTTGGTATCCTCTAACTGTAGTACATTAACAATTTTGTTCTTAATGGTCTTAGAATCTGAAGGACCTTCTGTTGAAATTAATTTAAATACATGAACAGCTTGTGCACTTTCACTGTTACAACATCATTTGCCTTTGCTTCTAATTCATTTTACATTAGGAACAAGGTCTTGAGTTATGATCCAAGTGATGACTGCTTGTAGTTCCAGACCATCTCAGACACAGATTTAACAGCTAAAGAGTGGAAGGAACCTTTCCTGTGTGGTGTTAATTGAGAAGTCCTGGGCCAGTGTCTCTCAGAGCTCTGAGATATGCCTGTGTATGAGACCGAGAGTTTGAAGGCTGCGTGGAGGACCTTGAGTATTTAATTGACCTAAAAGCTCTGGTAAATTAATATAGTACATGTCAATATAGTATATATACTATATTATATATACTATATATTCTATAGAATATAGAGTCTATATAGAGTATAAGATTATATACTATATAGTATATATAGAATAGAATATAAAGAATAGTATAGATTCTATATACTATATATTTTCTATATAGAATATATATATAATATATAATATATATAGAATATAGTACATAAGTCCACTGCATTTGCAGCAAAGACAAGATTAGTTTATAACCTGTTTAAGAGCAAGATTTCTTCCTAGTCATAGGCAATTGATGACTTTTCCTCCTGCAGAGTCTTTGGTTCTGTATAGTTTTGTATAGTTTGGACTCACTAATTAGTGGCCAAAAGGACAGACTCTGGAGTCATACATTTCATGTGTTCAAATCCAAACTTTCCCACCCTCAGTCCCTCCCTCCCTCCCCTCCTTCTTTTCTGACTTCTTTTCCTTACAGACTTCTGTTGGTGAACAGTTCTGTGTGACAATAGAAATGTTCGGCATAATTTTGCTTCCAGTCATGAGCGTTGCACGGAGTGACCGCCATGACCATGGTCATCTTCCTGCACTGACACAACCCCTGCCCCCTTCCCAGAAGGGTGGACGAATTCAGTTCATGAACCAAGATTCTAGGAAAGCTTATAAAACTTTGCTGAACCTCATTTTCCTCCACTATGAGTGAAACACAACCATGATACTGACTTTATAGATTTGTGTGAGAACTATAAAATGCTAAGCACCTCATGTTTAAAGCAAGAAATACTCAATTTTTAAAAGTGATGATAAATACAACCACCATTGTTATAGAGATGTCTGCTCTTCCTATACCTGTTACAGAGAACATCATCTTCCTAGATTGTAAAACTCTCACAGGTCATCTAATCCAACTCTTCTGCTTTCTGCAACATCTAATGTTTAATTGTTTTCTGCAGTCATCCAAAATAATTATTGAATATACTTTTATTTGTCAATTTTACTTGAAATCTGCTCTGACTAGGAACTTTCTCATTTTTATCAAAGTCAATTTCATTTTTGGACAATCTGATTGTGTATGTGTGTGTGTGTGTGTGTGTGTGTGTGAGAGAGAGAGAGAGAGAGAGAGAGAGAGAGAGAGAGAGGGAGAGAGTTGCCTAAGTGCATCTGCTTATCTCCTTTACCCTTTGGTCTTGGCTTGGCTGTGTGTTGTTATCACAGAACAATTACAATCTTCCTTGTTTGTGATGGTTCTATGTTTACAGAAGGGCAGCAGTCATTCTGAGTCTAGCTCTGAGTTATTGTTATGCTCAAAATTAATTTTGTCTGCCTTCAGACTACTGTTCCTAGATATGACCCAGTGTTTCAATATTCCTTAAAGATGTAGTGTTTAAAAGTTGAAAATTAGTCCAAGGACATTCTTGGAAACCAAGTTTTTTTTTAGAAGCCCTTGACATTGCTGGTTCCTATTGATCTCACAAAAGTCTCTGAATTAAATCACATTTTCCCTTCTAATTTGATGTTAAAAATCTGGATCAAAAACCAAGATTGATGTATCTTTTTTTTCTAACCCATTATTAAGATGCTAAACAGACAAAATTGAGGGTATAGTTTTGGAAACTATCACCCTAAAATATTAAAACTGACTGAATATAACTATTTTTGGCATGGTCTTACTTTCAATATAATAAGTGTTGTGTCACCTGGCCACATGGATGGCAGGTGTCCATTAAGACAATATCAGAGATATTGTCAAATAAAGTGTAAGAGTCTGATGCAGTAGGACTACAGAAATTGGCTTTTTAAATTGGATGATAGTGACAAGCAAAATAAAAAAAAATCCCTACTCATTATCTACTCTGCTGGCCCCTAGAATCACAATTCTTCTCAATATTCTAAAAAGATGATCTTAAAATACAGTAGAGAATTTTTCTCCATATTGATTAAAAAGCACATATCTGTGGTTCAAGATATGTATCACTTTGGAGATTAAAATTTTAAGTTTAAAAAGCAAATACACTCTGTTATATATTCCTAACCACTCTAATACTTCAACAGTACTATCAGTACTATTAACATATATAATGATTTAAATTATTTTGTTTGCCTATTCTCAAGTCAATACACTTTTATCTTTATTAAAGGGTCACTTTATTTTAGTGGAAAAATAGAGTGCATATATATATATATGCATTAATTGCCACCTTATTTGTCTCAGATTTGTCTGTGAGTTTAATATAATTGTATTTTTATTATTCATTTCTCCTCTTGCCTATATAAACTTCTGTAGATATGATTTCATTTTCCCCAGAACACTGAATAGTATCTTATAAACTCTTTTATACTTATTAAAATGAGAATATGCTAAAAGGAGAGATTGTAAAGACAATCAAGGCCTATTATGGCTTCTGAATAAAATATAAAATCCAGGCAGTAATTTCCATGTGAATTCATTTCAGAAAATGTAATTGAATTAAGGGTAATAAGAAGGATTAGAAATAAAATGAAATATTTTAAAACTACATTTAAAAGAAACTTTTTTCTTGGTTTACTTCATCAATAGATATTTATTGAACATCTACTATACAACACAGAGTGTAAGAGACATTAAGGCAACTACAGTGTAGTCTTGGGCAAGGTTCACTCGCAGATTAAAAAGGAAAAAGGTCTACAAAAAGCAGCAGAGTGTATAATACTGTCTGTGTGTTAGCGTGAAGAGAAGCTTAAGAAATAAGGAAAGAAAATCAGAAAATCACTGAACTGAATTAGTGATAGGGAAAAAGCTGCACACCTTTTCTAGAGAATATAATACCCAAGATAAGATACAGAAGAAAAACAAAAGTAGCAAGACATTGGTAAAGGGGACAGGACCAGAGGAGCGGAGCGTGACAGGGTTCCTTGGGAAGGAGAGAAACGCTAAGGGGTAGTCACGTGGGCCCTGTCACTTGTCAGCGTGCTGAGGGAACTTAACACTCAGCTATGCCCAGAGACGAGGATGCTTATGTGATCTACTAGCAGCGGGGCCCAGGGGGCTTTAGGTAAGAGGTCGATCTCTGTTGATAATCTCTAGCCTGATAGTGAAGGGACTTCTTTTTTGCCATCTTTCATCTATCTAAGATTTAAAGGACGAAGACATGATATTTTTAGGAAAGCAAAATTGTACTATATTGCTCACGATGTATAGGCTATACTTGAGAGAGTTGAAGACGTGTCACCTACCATGGGTTCAATTTTTATTACTGTAAGGATATTCTACAAACTTATTCATAGTGACTGCCAAATCTCAAGGTCAAAGGACACTCTAAACAGCAGATGTAAAACCCAAAAGCTCAGCAGAATATTATATCATTTATGGGTTCTCTATAGATAAAATTTTAGAGATTTATCTTCTGCTCCTCTCTGTGAATATGGTCAACTGACCTATTGTGAGGACTCACATAAATCTCCAGAAACTCTGGATGATTTCCACCTGCTGTGAAATTTTTGCTGGGTTTTCCCTCCCTCACCTTTCACTTTCACCTCTGAAAGAAGTTTGGAAAACTTATCTATGAAGTCATGCAAAAAAGAAAAAGCTTATAGTTTTTAGCCTTTTCTATAATTTTAATGGTGCTTGCTCTGAGGAACATAAAGTGACATATTTTTCAGGCAGGACTTATTTTTTGAACCAAAGCAAGTAGATCATTGTAATTTACTTTTCTCGATTTCATAACTGGTATACTCTGGAATCTATCTGAAACTCAGCCAAAAACCTGTAGATAAGAAAGAAATGTTTCCCAAGAAAGCAAATAAATCTTCTTTTAACTTCACAAGCTAAAGTTTCTGTAGCTCCCTAAAAGATGGCTTCACATCCATACCTCCTAGATCTTATGAACTCATATTTCACCAAAAATCCAAACAAGTTTAGTGGTTTTAATTTTCTAACCTGTAGCTGATAGATGACACTCATGACACCGAACAGGCATGTCTGTGCTTGGTTCAGTTGTATCTGCCCCTGTGGTACTAATGGAGTGAATGCTGGAGGCAGGCAGACTAAGCAGTATTCATGATTGGTAAGATGACTGAGAGATAAGGACAAATATCCTGAAATAAGACAAAAAAAATGGCCTCTCTAATGGCAATAATCAGTGCTATTTATAGTATCATTTCTTTTTTAACTTGCACCTAGTCACTCCAATTTACCATATTGACTTTGGCACAAAGAATGTGTGGAAGAGTGTGAATTTATAAGGGTTTTTCACATTCATGACTAAAAGGTACTACAAATACTAATGGATAATGTTCAACTATCAACTGTCAGCTAACATGGCACACTGAGTACCTATCCCCAGAAACTGAGTGGACACATGAAGTTCTGTAGTATTTGACTAAATTATCTTTTATATAGAATGCTCTATTTTACTTCAAGTTAACATATATATTAAGCAGTAGTTTCTTGTTGCATTTCCAAAGATCTTTTCTGTAGCAAAAATCACTTCTAATAAATGACAGACTGATGCACCATCATCAACCAGTTTCTGAGAGCGCACCACTGCACCTGAGCCTTCTGCTTCATACCACACATGTGGTTTTATTTAATAATCATAATAACCTTAGGAAACAGGTGTTTTTATTATTCATCATACACAGATGTGGAAATTGAAGTTCGGGAGTGAGGCCCAAGCTTCCGGAGCCTGTAAAGTAACGGAGCCAGCTTCTAGCCCTAGTTTGGTGTTACCAAGCCCGACACTGTCTTCCGCTGCAGGGTCCTGTCCCTCGGGGCTTGGGATTTCAGGACTTGGCACGCCTGCGGGTGACACCCTGGGGCCCTAGGGGTCTGTATCAGGTTGCAGTTGGCTGCTTCTCCCCAGCATCCAGTTATCTAGGCAAGTGCCAAGCCACTCTATCTTTTATCTTTTTCACACTTTCCATTGTCAGAGTGCCTGTAATTTGCTGCCTGGCACTGGTGGGAATAAGAAACCCTTGTTGCTGCTGCTGCCACCAGCTCTGTCCTAAACCATTTCTGGGGTGCTCAGGAGTGGGGTGCTCCCACTCCTGTTTCCGGTCGTGCTCACTTACTCAACCTCTTGGTCACTTTTGCCCTGTGTGAACTTTTTTTTTTGTTTAGCTTTTATATCACCTAATACAAAGTTCACATTATGCTATAAGAATAAAAAATCACAGTTTATGAAATTTAGCCTTGGTTTTCTGAATTGTATTTGGAGATATTAGGACCACTTAATTTTTTAGCGAATTTCCTTAGGTTGTTCTCATAAGAGACTATTTTGAAAACCTGGGAGTTTGTCTAAGCTACACAGAACCCAGTTTTGCTATGTGTGTGTGTGTGTGTGTGTGTGTGTGTGTGTACATATGTGTGTGCATGTAGTAAATGGAAGGCTTGAGAATAGAGTACTGAGGAAATTCAAGGACTTAAGGCCAAAGTAATTCAGGTTTTAATTAACTAAATTGATTAAAACCAAGGAAGTTCACTTATATGGCATTTGTAAACAGTTTAGATGGCAGTAGCTTATAAATGTCAGATTTATAAAACAATATATATGTGGGCCTGAGCTAGTTCACGGACAAAATTTAAAGGTCCTCATGACTGGGTGGAGAGGAGGATGAGGAATATTTTCATTTTGAAAGTGAGACACGCTAAGTAAACAGAGGAGTCTCTGTTTTTAGTAATAAGGGAAATCCCTGAGGTGCATTTCAGGTCACATAGTGCTGTTTCTCAGATCCTAGGAACCCTATGAACCTCTCTAAATAGGTGAGGGTAGGGAGTCATTGTCTGATCTCTTGTTCATAATTCTGGGGAAAGAAGTAGGTAGGGTTATTGCAACAACATATCTTAAGTGCAAACATAGATACTTGTAATTTTAGAGACAAGAATTGCTTCTATTGGATATCTTATCCCTGACACGTTAAGATAAAAATAACAAAAGAATTAATTACTGTTTGCTTAGGTAAAGGAGAGAAAAAAGAAGATCTGGTATTGAATGCAAAGGAAGACAGTTAAAGGGAAGCAATTGAGACTTTTCCTCATTCATATTTTTTTCAGGTTTTCATCAACTCTTTGGTAAGCAAATATGAAAAGAAAAAATTTTAAAGTCATATCGTGGTCACATAGTCATATCATTATTGTTATATACTTATTGTCCTTGAAAGACACTTTGTCGTGCATGTTTTTAACTATGACATTCCTCAGCTTCAAGCACCGTACCTCTTAAGGACTTCAGTAAGCATCTGGATTTCATTATAGATTTATAATCTTCATTAAATATTCTAGCTGTTGATTATTTTTTCAAAATATGTGGTTTGTTCAGAAGTTTACTATGATGTAAGTTAAAATGACTTTTGTAGAGGGAGAGATTGGAGAAAAATAAATGGTGCTAAGTACATAATAAAAATAAATGGAAGGAGAAATAAAGAGGGAGAGACAGAAGTTGTAGAAATTCCCAATATTCATGAAAGATAGAAATTAAATCATTCCTGTGTTTCCAGAACTAACTTAAACAATGATATTTATAGCAAGATTTAGTATTTGAGGTAAATGTTTTTCTCTGCATATCCTAAGAAGTTTAGAGCCCCTTACCTAATGATTAATGTTTGGATTTTTTTCCTCTCAAATATCTTCATGTATATATAACTTGTCTCTTGCAAGATATAGATTTGGTTACTTACTAATAAAGTGGAATAACATTTTCTAATGTGTTTCATTCATCCAGCTAGAGAGATTCCTTGAATAAAACTAACAAAATGGCTATAAGAAATTATTTGCAAACTAAACCTTTGCTAATCTATGTCTAAACACGTTTAACATTCTCTGATATATGTAGTTCAAAAATTCTATCAAAATTCTCTTCAAAGGCTAATTTTCATTGAAAAAGATTAATTCAAATTATACACATTAATTAATTCAAATTACTACACATTATTTGTCAATCTTGCAGTAAGGCACACCACAAAGAACAATGTATTTTAAAGAGGAGGGTTTAGTGTCATCACAACTTTAAATATAACCCCTAGAGATATCCTGTTATCACCAGTAACCAGTTCCCTTCCTCTATCTATCCATTTCTTTAATCACTTTGGGAAAACAAATCCCAAAGGTGGCATGCCATTACCACACAGGATGATAATGTAACTTTTCAAGCAGAGAATGCTGAAAGTTTAAACTATTTTTGGCCCAATCATTTCCCACACCAAGTCCCAACTGGAGCTAGATAGCAGACAGATTAAAGAAAAAGGAATGCATTATTTTAGCTAAATTATTAAAAAATAAAAGTGACTGTGCTCAACATGTATAACTTTTAAGAGATTTTCAGTAAGGAGGACATTAAATTCTTCCTTCACTTTCTCTCCCTACATAAAAAATATATTTTAATAAAAGGACATTTCAACTTCTATAATATATTAAAGGGAAGTTGATACCTTGGTGGTATTTTGTCTTTTTTTTTCTTCTTCAAGAGATTGACATGACTGATGGTTTGTAAGTAGGCGTGAATAAGAGCATCACATCTTAGGTGTGATCACATGACTTTCAACTTCCAAAATATATGATGTGAATTATAAATAAAAAGAAAATATCTCAAAGCACATTTAAAAGTTATTCAAATGGCAATGTCCTGGTTCCCATGACAATCTTAAGTTTGACATAATTTCATCGCTTATGTTCTCTATGCTACATTGCAATTATAATGCTTTTCATTAGTTAGTACTTTTTTTCAGCTTCAAATACAAGGCAATATATTTTCATGGATTTGAGGAACTCTGGAGATTTCAAATAGGAAAATTGTTAAATGTTGGGCTCGTAAGAGTGTGGTAGGGAAAACATTTTTAGGATTTGATTATCTTAAATGTACAAAAGATTTTACGGAGAGTTCTCAATATGGTAGAATAAAATATAAAATATTATCTTAAAGATTTCTGAGTTTCAGAACAAGGAAATCTTTTAACTCAAACACAATGTCATGTTGCACATGTCTCTGCAGCCCAAGGTCATGGCTTTGCTGGAACACACGTGTGCAGCTGCACCTAGAGCGGAGGGTCTTCTGAGCAATGCTGGGTAGTGTAATTCACTGTTCATTGAATCGATAGCACGAGTGACGCACTCAGGATGTCCGTGTGTTTTCAGTTCTTAACACCATATTCTCAGACGAGTAAATAAAGTTGCTTGTACTTTTTTCTCCTATTTACATAGGCCCTGCCCAGAGAAAGGTTTTCTGGTGCACATTTTACAAAACAATATATCGTATTCTCCTTCAGTGTAATTCTGTCTTTCAAAAATCAGCCATGACGTGATGGAAGCTAAAAGTTCTATGAAATTTAAAGCCCATGCTATGAAAAATAAATAATTTGCCAGTTATACTTTGCTGATATATGTCAGATGATCTAAGAATACACACATGTACTTATCTCACAAAGACATAATCATCCTGTCATCCATTTTTGAACCACAAAAGATGGATAGTGTAACATTTGCTTAAAATGAATTCATTCATTATCAAAATAGATAAGTGTTTCATCAGGTATATACAACAGATAACATTTATCTTTTCTCATAGAAGGAAAAGATTAAAGTAATTCTTCTACACATATGGGAAAGAAAAAGCCTGCTCTACTGAGACTTTATAATGTGACACTAGATAATATACTTCGCCACACATGGCAAAGTAGCATAAACACAGACACACATGACTTACCTCACATTCAATTGGGGCAGGCGAATTCTAGAAGAAAGCCATTCATTCTTACAATAAATACTACGGGAGATTTATTGTGGCTTTTTTTTATAATCATGAATCCATCATGAAAATTTCACAATAGAGTTTAGAGATTTTATTTTATCTGACATGGCTTTTAAAAACCACAGAATATTCTACCTAATAACCATGGGGGAAAGTAGGGTGTAGTCCATTTGATCTCATTGAAGCTATTGTAGTAACAGGACATCATCAAATGATGCTGATTTATTCTGTATTTAAGGGTAAAAAGTTAAAAAAATTTCCTGAACACTTAGATATGACTATCAATTTAAGATGTGAAAATTCTATTCATTTAAGAATGTTTAAAAATATATGAAAGGAAAAAATTGATGGTTAAAAAAAGGAAACAAACCTCATGTATATAGGGATGGGTGGTTGTAGGGTGGCTAAGGGAAGGGGTAAAATGAGAATTAAGTTATGTCATATACTGATACAAATTCTCAATGTGCAGTGTAATTGTGATGTGTATATATATATATAAAGTACAAATAAATTTTAAAAAGTATATGAAAGGGAAATGATATTTTTTAATCACTGAGTTATACTGAGAAATAATCTGGAGTATAATTTGAGCTTATTGGTAAAATTGAAGTGAAGTCTCTTTATACTGCAAAACAGCTTATTAAATATTATTTAACACAATGTATGTTTATGGCATAATTTGTACGGATTATCATGGTCATTGATAAAGCAGAGTTCATAAATACATGCATTTGCTTTTACAGAGTAGTTAGGTTATTCAGTTATTGATAAATGTCTGCTTCTTGATTATGTTCAATATTTTACATGGAAGAGTTAAGTAGCACTCAAATTACATGCCCAAGAGTTTTTCATTTGCCTTTCAGTGCCTTTGACTGAGAATATTTTAACATTTTTTTATTATTCAGTAAACTTTATTGGTACATTATATACACAACTCACAATCACACAAAATATTTTAACATATTTCATAACAAGTTAAAGTTATATAAGAATTGTCTGATCATTCATTGTTACACATTTAGAATTTGGTTTATCTTCTGTAATGTGTCATAAAATATTTTATTGTATTTTGACATTTGCTAACCTCACATGTTTTTACTACACAAGCACTCTATAGGGATGTTTACTATGAAAGCTGAAAAAATAATTTTCCTTGCCTATTAGTTTTTAAATATCTGATAGATGCAATGTCTGTGTGCTTGTGGCATTCACTTTAACAACATTATCTCATTGTCAGATTTATACTTATACAATCAAGGCCTTTTAAAATTAATTTGAGAGAGTGAAACTGATTAGGCCACACATTTTGAACTGTAATATCATTGACCAGATAACATACTGTTCTCACACCCAGTTCACTGAATAATGTATTGCTGCTTAGGCTGGGGACACAGGAAATAACTCAGATGTTAGTGAACTATGCAAGTGCTCTATGCCATTGTGAATGAAACAAATGAGAGAGATATTAAAAGGAAATGGCAGAAATGAAAGTAGTTGGATTTGTGTATTGTTTAATTTTAACTGCCCTCCACTAGAAGAATTTAAATCTGGTTGTTTGAATCATTATCAATTCATTTGAGGACTCATATCAACATTGACAAAGGGCTTCAGGGAAACACAAATGGCAAGAATGCTCAGGACAGAAATAGAGATTAAGCCACAGTTTTGATAACACAAAGCTTTTCTTACAAAATATGAAATGATACTATGTGATTCTAAAGCTGCTTCAGAAGGCTTTTCTGAACCAGAGAGAAATTAAATAGGTTAAAAAAAGAGAGGCAATTATTCTTTTGCTTATTCTGCCAATGTTAACATTTGTAAAAATATTATCTTAAAGCTATAAGATTTTAAATGAAGAGTTATTCCTGGGAACCATAACCACAGTTATTCAAAAACGAAACAGTTTTTTAAACCATTATCTGAACAGCCAGATATGTTCTGCTCAATTTTAATTATTTTTCATTAATTGAAAATACACATGGTTTACCCAAGCAAAGTTACTGGCCATGACAGTCTGTTTAAAAAAAGCGCAAAATACAATTTTGTCAGAGTATTTTTTAGATGTCAACTTAAAAATTGATTCATATTAAATCATAAATATAAAATAATAAAAATAAATTCACTTTGAAAATAATCTTACTAAAACACTGAAACTTTTCCCTTTTTCCCATTTTATAATAGCAAATCATACAATTTTTATTCCCATATGCTGGGCGTTGTAATATTAACTGAAGGGATAACATGCATAGAGTTGTGAAGATTTTTCTTTGTGATGTAGTTATTTTATTGATGAGAATGCAACCTTTTTTTCACTTTAAAAATGAATGTAAATAACATGGCAGGACTAAATTCACTAATTCTATGAGCCCAGAGAAGATTTGAGTGACAGCAGTTTTTCTGAATCTCTCTCCTCCTGCCTCACTCCGGATTAGAACTGGCACCTTCCCCTATGCAAATGAACGTCTAATTAGAGACACCTCCCAGTCAATAAGCCACTTTCTGATCACCAGTTATATTACCTGACAAGCCCTTCCTCTCCAGTCCTGGCCCACCAAGAATCTTCATTCATTTTCTGTTCTTCTTCTCTGCAAAGTGAACTGATCCCGCATAATCCCTGGAATAATGTAGTTTCTCCTGTGGAAGAGCAGCTTCCCTCTCCCCCTTTTACATCAAGCTAATGGAGCCAGTAGGTATCCTATTGATCTTTTCTCTACATGGTTTCCACAAGGATTTGACAGACTTCCTTACAGGTTAAACATCCAGGCTCTCTGAAGTGGCTATAAAGCTTTGTTTTTGATTTTTCTAACTTTTTTTTGAAACCCTTGCTCATCTGTAATCTTTAAAAGCTCAGTTGATGCCATGCAGAGGAAAGCCTTATTTCTTTGCAGAACTAATCTAGACACTGTCTAGTGTTGAGTACAGTTGTCTGATTCAAATCTTCTGTTACAAAGCAGATGACATCTAGCTAGATGTCATGAGAAGAGCCTAACAATGACAATTCACTTATCCCTTAGAAAGAATCAATTCTCCCACAATGCATCTGTCAGAGAACTCTCACTCAGTAAAAGCAATTTTTCTAGCTGTCTGACACTGTAATTGCTCTTAAATTTTCAATGAACGTTTTACAAGGACTCCCCTGAACCATGATGAAAAACTTAACTTTTTTCTAAAAATGAGAGGCTGACAGGATGAAAGAGGTCTTTCTCTTTAAAGCCTTGCTTGCTTGAGTAGGAATTCTTTCATATCATCAACAAGCTGTTGAATAGAGGATAGATTACTTTCCATTTATTTCATCAATCAGATTAAAGGCTCTCCTTCACAATGCCCTTTAAATAAGAGCTGTTTATGATGTCCTCCCAGGTTTGACTTTAATGTAGTTTTAAATCACTATGGACTGTGGAGTCGGTAAAGAATATAAATATGACGAATATCTGACAACATTTAAGTATTGCATATATTTTGGTCATTATCTTCATTCTTGTCATAAAAAGAGTTAAGCAGTCGAAGCAAAACAGGCAGAGTATTGCTATTCTTTAGTCTGAAAAAACATCACAGTTCCCTTTTAAGAGCAGCAAGAAGAAATGCCAGGCTTCACAGTGATTTTTTTTTTAACCTTTCATACCAACAATTTAGTAAAAGTAAAATGAAAGAACTAGGTGTCTCTTTGTTTCTTTTCTCTTATCCATTATCAGGCTGTAAAAATAAAATTCTAAATTCAACCATTCTTAGTTAACTCCTGCCATAAAATTGTGGATAACATGGATAATCCCTTATCTGAAGATTAAAAACAAACAGGACTAGAAAGGTGTTTATTATTGACAAAATAGTGAATGGTCTTCTCAGAATGATAGTTGCATATTTCAAATAGTTTCATGTAATCCTTTAATATTTACATGTATGCAAATGTGCAGAACCCAAAAGTGATGAAAAATTAAATGCACCAAAACTTGCTTAGTTCAAATATATTACTATGTGCATGTTTTATATTATTTCTCCTGCGTCAACCTTCTGTTTTAGTTTTAGGGTGATATTATGACTATTTCAAAGGCCAAATACTGCCTAATTTAAACTTCAAAACTTAACATGAATTATTCCAATGAAAGGAGACTTTTACACAACTATAGAAATTTTTAAAGGTTAAAAAGTGGTGGGAGTTTCACAGCCATCTTGTCCTAGTTCTCTCTTATGCATCACTGTGGAGATCATATGGGAAGGATGGGGCCTAATTGGCCTCCTTGGTGAGCATTTGGTGAGCACTGAGAAGAAAAAGGGCGTGCAAATGTGCTAACACACTTCAGGGAACAGTGAAAACACCTGAGGTTAAGTTGTTCACCTGGAGAAGCACCATGGAGGGTGGAGACAGATGAATCCTGTGGACTCTAATTGCTCGTGCTCAAGTCTAAGTAAGCGAGCCAAGGTATGCCAGTCATTTGGGGCTCTATGTCAAAGGAAGACTATTGGGCCCCCATATTTTAACTTGTTTCTGCTCTTTTTTTTATTTTTCACCATCATCACTCCTTCATCAGGTTTGAGCTCAGCTCATAAACTGGTCCCTATATACCATCCCCTTTGTAACATTTCTATTATTTTTCTATCTTCAGAGGGAATCCTTTTTTTTTTTTTTTCCTGTACTGGGGATTGAACTTGGGTCCTTGTGCTTTCAAGGTAGGTGCAGTACCATTTGAGCTAAATCCCTAGCCCAAGAGGGAATTCTTTAGTAGCTAGAATCTCACCACCTCACCACCTTTGTAGACACTATACATTTTCACACAATTCTATTCATCAGATATTTTTTATTATTGACATACATTATTACTCATTATTTTATAGATTATTACATGTACACAAACTAAAATTTTAATTATATAATTGTAAACTGTAGGTATTCACATTTAAAATATTTAATTTTTGAAAGCTGTCCTCTTATACTGTCTACTTTCTTTAAAGATAATTACCACTTCTTATAGGAGTTTTGCATTTATTCATTGTGACAAGCTTAATAACAATATCACTAGGTATGTATATATAAAATTTGATTGAATCTTATATCAAGATATCTATGACAGACAGGTCATTTATTAGGAAAGAAAAATGGGGCAGAGAAACTCTTGCCTGTTGGTAACTGGACAGTAAAAACTGAAGCCCACATCTGTGAGGCTCCAAGGGCCAGGCCCTGTGTCTGACCCCAGGTAAGGATGTACTGTTCTTACCACTTCTTATGCTAACATGCTCCTTCTGCTTTCTCTCTGAATTGCTTCTCCTTAGAGCGGGAACTCATTACAGTGGAAGGAGAAAAAATAGTTAAGTTGGGGCTATTGTGATTTGGATATGAACAATCATTGCTATAAGGAGGGGCCAGTTAATATGAAGGCTGAAGATAAGTGGCAGAGTTTGTGTTTGTATTTAGGGACATCTTTTCAGACTCTTCCTTTTCTCTCTTTCCCTCACTTCCTGTCTTGTTGCTTTCTTATGCATACATTTTTTTGTTAACTTTCTTTTCTCTTCACAAACATGGAATCCATTCTGGCAGTCAAATCATTAACAAAATGTCCATTATAGGTAGGTTTGAAAGTGACTCTTCAAAATTCCACTTAAAGTCTGAGTGTCGTCGAGTGTGTGAGGCTGTGGGAACTCTGGTCTCTGCTCAGATCCCATGCAGCAGAAAGAATGTGAAGCAGGACAGAGCCAATGTAGTCTGGCCCAGCCAGCCTGCTGCAGGCACATTGGCCAGAGGACTTCCAACATGGCCTTGATGGTGCATGCCTATCAGATAGGTTTTTGGAGAAGACCTTGGCAAACCCAGCAGCAAAACTGTTACTTAAATTTTGAAGCATAACAACTGATTGTTCCCCTTTGGGGATGGTACTGATAGACTTGTTCCTGACTCTCTAAGAGGGGGACTACCATGTTCAGAAGGAACACTCAAGGGGTGGCTCACAACTAAAACACCAGCACTTGGCAGGTTAAGGCAAAAAGATCGCTACTAGCTCAAGGTCAGCCTGGACTATATAACCAGACCTTGTCTCAAAAAACGAAAACAAGAAAACCATCAATATATGTGCAGAAAGGTGAATAGGAAACATAAAGGAATCTTATGCTTAGACCAGGGTCCCACCTCCAGTGAAGTTTGCTCTTCCCCTGAATGCAAACATTCCAAAATCCAAAATAATTGGGCAGAATGGAGAAGAACAGGGAAACAACCTTCCACGTCCAGACTGATGTATAGTAACACTAGGAAGAGAAGAAGGAGGGGAGTAGGCCCTGGGAACCTAGTAAGAAGATGAAGCAAGAATTGAAGCCCGTGCAGACAGCAAATGGAAACACCAATGAAAAAGAAGGAATCTGCAAGCAGTGCTTTCTCCCTGAGTCCTGACTCACTGTGTGAGAAGAGTAGACATAACCTGCACATGCAAAGTAAATATTGACGACCTGAGAGGCTTCCATGGAGAAATGCACAAGTGGAATGTAGCAACAGACACAGCGGACCGCAGTGGCTGGTGAGTTGTTTGGGTTCAGATATCCCTCTGAAGAGAGCAATTGGCTGTTAGTCATCGTAGAGAAAAGCTAACTGGGCTTGGAACTCAGAGCAACTGCTTGCTCAGTCTAACATCTGCCAGTGTCAGTGTGAGGTAGGACTGAGCATAGGTCAGCAGGAGGACAAGGAGCCAAGTTCAAGCCAGTGGGAACCTGAGTTCAAGCTGGCAGCAGGCACAGGAGTGTTGGAGGCTGAACAAATTTGGCTCTGGCCTCAGAAAGAAACTGGCCTAACTTCACTGGAACTAAAGTAAGTCTTGATTGGAGTATTCACTACCCTGCTATAAGTGCCTGGCTGGTTTTCTGGGATTACTCAGTGTGGATCTGAGCGGTCTGTCCAATTTACTTGTTAGTACCAGCAAAGACACTCCTTAAATAAATATCTTTTCTTTTTTTTTTCTCATTTTCTTCTTTTAATTTTCTTGTTTTTATGTGTTATAATTTTCCTTGTTTGTTCTTGTTTTTACATGAGTGTGAATATTATTTCTAGCTTCTAGTTATTGTTATTTTCTGCTTTTGTTTACATTTCTTCTTTCATTTCCTCCTGTCTTCACTAGTTTCCACAAATTTGTTTACTATTCTGTTTCCCACAGTTTTTCTTCTATTTTCTTCCTCTTCTTCTATTTCTCTGTTTTCCCCCTTATCCTCTTGTAAATTTTCTCCCCTAATGTTAAAATTACTATGTTGAGGACATACTTACTGGGTACATTTTCCTGGTTTGTTTTAGATTTTTGTATACAACCAAAAATATAGTTCATACAGTTAGAGATAGCAAATAAAAATTTACCACAGTTTTTTCTTTTCCTAAGCTATTTTTTATCTACTGTCAATATTGATTGTATTATTTTAGTCAAGGTGACAGAATTGTTCTAATCAATTGTTCTTCCTGGCATGACAAGACAGGTTGCTGAAGGGTCATAAATAATTCTATAGGGCAGTGCCAAAGAACCAGGGGCTAAGCCAAACAAACAGACACTTCTCATCCCCTAGTAAATTGAAAGGGTAGGATTTTGGAACAATCTCAAAAGTCAAAACCTGACTCACCTGGAAAATATTTAAGAGTAGTCATTTCCTAAGGGCTTTATATACAGTGGACAACTGACATATGAATCAATTCCTTCACAAAAGCTGGTTGTATCTCAAGTTGGTCATTTGAAGGCTCAAGATCCTCTACACACTCTTCAGAGTCTCTCTCCTCTACATAGACAGTTATCAGTCCTTAAAGAGGCACTGGCCCAAGATTTCTCCATTAACCCCACACAGGCAAGAAGGTTGTGATGCTCCTTTCAGAACTCTTGATGGGTTAAATCAGCATCTAAGACCATTTGCAAGTGTAAGTTGCACCATTAAGATCATAATTCAAGGCTTTGGTCTTAAGTTAAATTTAAAAGTTCAGTCTCAACCCACATTGTTTATATGTCAGCCAGCTGTAACTGTACTAGCAATAAAACTACTCACCATAAGCAATTTATAAACATCAACCCAGAAATTAAACTAAAAATGATAGAAAATGTGAACACACTTAAGTAAGAGGCAACCTCAGGCTTTACCTCACCAATGGTAAACCAAGGGGCCATGAGGTAGAACAATTCAAAAGTCACCCCCCTGGACTCTGAAGTGTTAGCAGCAGGAGAAACAAAGCAGATGAATGAGGCTCTAGAAAAAAATTATAAGAAATAATATCTCAGATAACTACAGAGATGATGGGATAATGAAAGACCTGGGTTAGTGACTCTAGAGAAGTTGAAGATAAGAATAGAGGAGCTTAGGAAAATTATAGAAACTATGATCCCTTATCATAGGAAAAATTGAAACCATGAAATAAATTCAAACAGATATCCAGGAGAATAAAAAATCCTTTGAAAATATGTGTGTGTGTGTGTGTGTGTACATATATATCAGAGCAGGTCAATATGAGAACAGAATGTCAAATATAGAAGGCAAGACTGATTAGCAATCATGAAAAAAAGAAACTTCTTAAAAATAGCAAGAGGCCATGAAAATCAATACAGCAGCTGGTAGATGATGCAAGAGAAATAACATAAAGTTGACCACATCCAATGAAAAAAACAGGATACAGCTCAAATGCTAGAAAAAAAAATATGTTCACAGAAGTAGTGGCAGAAAAACTTTCCAAGTATGGAAAAAGAATTTAACATACAGATTAGTTAGCCATATAGAACTTCCAATTAGCCATGATCAAAACAAAAGTACATTAAGGTGTATAGTAGGCAAAATTCTAGAACAAAATATTAAAAGCTGTTAGAGAAAAGAAATAAATTACAGCAGACTTCTCAACACAAAGTCTCAAGTCAAGGAGAGTTTGGAGTGGAATATATGAAGCCCTAAAAGAAAACAATCCATAACTCAGATTAATGTACCTCACAGAACTGTCTTCCAAAATTGATGGAGAAATAAATACTTCCATCACAAAAAAAATCTGAAGAAATTCATGACAACCAAACCAGCACTTCAAAATGTTCTGAAGGACATTGTACAGATAACAAGAATTAGAACTCCATGAACACCAACAGAAAGAATACACTGGGAAAAGACAGCAATTAAATAGACAGGGATATAAGGAGAGCCAACAACAGGAAAATAGCATGATTAGGATAAATCGATACATGTCAGTTATAAACATCAATGTAAATGGTCTCAATTCACCAATCAAAAGAAACAGAAAGGCAGAATGGATTGGGAAGTAAAATCCAACAATATACTCCATACAAGCAACACATTTAATTAAAGAAAAAATTCATAGACTGAAAGTCAAAAGATGGAATATGATACTACACATGACAGGAACCTGGAAAGAAGTGGTGTTAGCTATCTTATTTGGGGACAAAGTGAATTTCAATCCAAGACTGATTCAGAGAGACAAAGAAGTGCTCACAGTTAAAGGTAGTTAAGGATACCTTTACAAAGTAACCTTATAAAGCAGTCAATCCAAGAAATAGAGTTAATAATCATAAATAAATATACATCAAATATCAGCATGCTCAATTGTATAAAACAATTAATAATGGACATGAAAAAAATCACACAAGGACTAATACAATTATAATAGAGAACTTCAGTTCTTGACTGCCACAAACAGATTAACTAGAAAAAAAATCAACAGTGAAATATCAGAATTGAACCAAACTTTTGAACAAATTGGCTTAGATGTCTACAGTGTTTCATCCCCAACATCAGAATAAACATTCTTCTCAGCTACACATGGAATGTTCTCCAAAATTGACCACATACTATTTCATAAAACATCCTGAAGTAGATGCAAAGGAATCAAAATCAACCTATGCATATTATCAGACTGTGCTGAAAGGTAAATAGAAGTCAGGAACAAAAGAAACCTCAAAAACTTCATGAACACATACAAATTAAATAATGTTCTCCTGAGCAAACAATAGGTCACAGATACAACTAATGAAGAAAATTAGAGTGCTTCTACAATTAAATTATAATGCCAGTACACATACCAGATCTCACTGAACACAATGAAATGAGAAATATGAGGGAAATTTATAGCAGTAAATTTCTGTATCAAAGTATATCAAAAGAACAGAACAAACTCAAATAATCAAACTTAATATTGTACCTTAAGCTTTTAATAAATGAACAGCAAGTCAACCCTAAGGAAATTATAAAGATCAGCTAAGAAATTAGTGCAATGGAAACTAAGAAAAAATACAAAGAATGGTGTATTGAAAAGCTGGCTTTTTGAAAGATTAAATCAAATTGATGAACCCTTAGCCAATCTTATCAAGAAAATGCTGAAATCCGTGTAATTAGAAATGAGAAGTGTGAAGTCATAAGAGGTCTTGCAGAAATCCAAAAGGTCATCAAGCTGTTCTTCCATCAAAAGACCAATATCTGGAATATATAAAGAACTCAAAAAAATATCAGACTTCACAAATTTAAAAACCCAATCCAGAAATGGACATCCATAATAGACATTTTTCAGATTGAGACAAAAATAGCAAAGAAATACATGAAAAAATGTTCAGTGTCACTGGTCACTTGATAAATACAAATTAAAACAACCCTGCGATTCCATCTCACTCAAGAAAGAATGCCTATTATGAAGAAATCAACCCACTGCAATTGGTGGTGGGGCTGTGGGGAGAAAGGAATCTTTCTCCACTATTGGTGGAAATGTAGAGTGGTGCAACCATTGTGAAAATTAGTGTGAAGTTTCCTTAAAAAATTAAAGCTAGAAGTTCCACTCAAATTAGCTATCACTTTTTGTGGTATCTTCCTGAAAGAAGTAAAAGCATCATGGGCTGGGGATTTAGTTCAAGTAGTACTGCGCCAACCTTGGACACATAAGGACCTGAGTTCAATCCCTGGTACCTGAAAAAAAAAAAAAAAAGAAAAGCATCATACAACCGTGATATATACACACACACACTCATTTTCAGAGTAGCACAGTTTATAATAGTTAAGACGTAGAGATAACCCAAATGCCCATCAACTAAAGATTGGATAAAGATGTGTTTATAAAATGAGAACTATTCTGCTGTAAAGAAAGAAAAGCTTGAAACATTGCTAACTAAATGGAGGCACTTGGAAATAATACTCTTAAGTAAAATAAACTGGACACAAATATTTAAATAACACATTATTTCTCTAGCATGGGAAATCAAAAGTGTAAGTAAGGTCAAATATATAAAAGGCATTGGAAATGAGAAGAAAATGTTCAAATGAGAGGGAAAACGAGAGAGGGAGGAGGAAGACAGCAAACAATGCATAAGACAAAATGCAAACAATGCTTGTACAAACAAGGAGGGGTTAAAAGGGATGGAAGAAAGTGGGAAGAAAATAAGAAGCAAGACATATCATGTACAAGTACAAATTCCCAATAAATGAATATTTATTATTTATTTATTATTTATTATTTATTATTATTATTATTTATTATCATTATTATCATTACGTGTATTTAAAATCTGCAAATAAAATTGTTTAAAAATTTCACATGACTTAGAGATTTCCTTCTGGCCATATAACTATATTAGCTGGCACTTTTTCTGTGAGTCACAAGTTCCCTTAAATACATGCAATCATCAAATCTGTTTTTCTCAACTTGTCAACAAAAATGTCACTAATGTCTTCCTCAAGTGCCTGTAATTTATGTACTTTGTCCATGAAATTATTTGAATCAATACTCTGAGAACAGTATTAGGAAGTGTTGCTAATTTGGTGTGATTTATTTTAGTGATAAATAACTTTTTGTTTTTAATGATTTATCTTATCCAAAGCATATAGACATCAGTCATTAGTTTCGGATAGCCCTGAATTAATCATGTGACTTGTATACTGTATACACATGCTTTTCCAAAATCTGCATTCATTTTAGAAAGTGGTAGGCGTTGATCCCTTCATGGGGACAGAGAAGGAAGGAGTAATTGTCAGCTCTCTAGGATGAATCTTTTCTTGGAGATGTCCTTAACTGTTAGAAATAATCTTTCTGATTATTTTTCTGTTTAATAGATTAATATGTTGATTTCTTCTGATTTACCCTGAGTTTGAGCCAGGCTTTGCCATAAACTATTTGGAGAAGATTTCAATTTATTTTATTTTTCTACCACCAATCTATTCATCTTATTGCTTCACATTTCAGTAAGAAAACTGAGTTTTAGTTGAGATCTCAATTTCTTTAAATACCATTTAGGATCCCTTATCTAAGACTTACTCTTCTGTTATGATTACAATACCTCTTTATCCTTTGAGTAATTTGCTTCATTAGTTATCTTTTCTCCTATGTCTGTAAACTACTACTTGTTTCTTTGGTCTTGGCAAATAAATGTACCTAAACTGTTATCACTGAAAACATAAAGCACTATACAACAAAATACTTCTTAAAATTTCAGTGGACCCTGGAGTAATGACTGGCCTAACAAATGAAGAACTTAGATTACAACTGGAATTTTAGTTTTAACCTTTGGCCAAATCTTAACTTTGACCCTAATACTAGCCACTTGTGCTTTCAGATGGTTTTAGACACAGATTGAACACTTAAAGAGTTTTGGAAGAAACTTAAAAAAGATCTTTTCCTGTGTCAGGCTAATTGAGAAACACTAGGTCAATGTCTAACACTGAGATTTGCCTGTATATAGACAAGAAAGACTGTGTAGAGGAGCCTGAGCCTTCAGTTGACCAATTTGAGTTACAACCAGCCCTTGAAAGAAAGTTGAGTTCATAAATCAAGGGTCCACTGTACTGTTGTTTATCTCTTTTCTTTGTTACAGGCAAGGTTCTTGAAGCAAACTAATTTTAACATCACCATTTACTTATTTTTTCATCTATTGAATCTTGAACCAGACAATTCTTACTGAAATTTCTCTATTAAATTTATGGCTATAGTTTTGATTTTAAGTAATCTCCAATGAGCCATTTGTTAAAGGCTCAATCCACAGGCCATGGCATTTTGGAGAAGGGATGGAAACTTAGAGATGAGACCTAGTGGGAAGTTTTTTTTTAATTGAATTCTTTATAGGTACAATTTATATGCATCTCAAAATCACGTATAACATTGGGGATTTTGTACCAGTATATGACACAAGTTAATTCTCATTTTTACCCATATCTCTACCCACCCACACCTCCTCACCCCCTTTATACATGCTCTTTTATTTTCTTTCTGTGTCATATTTTTTTTTTCCTTTTGAGACAGGGTCTCGCTTTGTAGTTCAGGCTGGCTCTGAGCTCACTATGTAGTCCAGGCAAGCCTCGAACTCAGCAGTCCTCCTGTCTCTGCCTCCCGAGTGCTGGGATTACAGTCGTGAGCCACCATGCCCGGCCTTTCTGTATCATATTTATTCCTTCCCCTCATCACATTCCCACACCAAATTTCCTATGGAAATTTCCCACTCTATAAAAGCTGTCATACTTTCTAGAGCTCATTTGCATCTACAGGTGTTCATGTCAAAGAGAAGATCCTGAATTTGTCTATCTGTGATCTACTGATTTCACTTATTAGTATATCCCCCAGGTGACTCCATTTGCATCTAAATGGATTGATCTTTTCATTCTTTATGGCAGAGTAATACTCCATTTTATAAAAAAACCCACATCTTCTTTATCCATTCTCTAGTTGATGGACATTTGGGTTGTTTCCAAGACTGAGCTATCACGAACTGAGCTGCTATGAACAAGGGTGTACATCTGTCTTTCCAATGTGATTTTTAAAATTCTTGTGGGTATATTCCTAGCAGGGAGATAGCCAGGGTCAAATGGGACCCCTAGTCCTAGTTTTCTGAGAAATCTCCACACGGATCTCCACAATGGTTACACAAGTCTGCAATCCCACCAACAGTGGAGAAGGGTTCCTTTCTCCCCACAGCCATGCCAGCATTTATTGTTGGTTGATTTTGTAATAGGGGCCATTCTTTGTGGAGTGAGATGGAATCTCAGTGTTGTTTTCATTTGCATCTCTCGAATGACCAGTGATGTTGAACATTTCTTCATATGCTTCTTAGCTGCTTTGACTTCTGCCTCTGAGAAGTGTCTGTTAATTTCAGATGCCCATTTTTGAATCTCGTCTTTAATCTTGGGAGTCTGATCTGTTTGAGTTCTTTATATATTGTAGATAATAGCCCTTTGTCTCATAAACAGCTAGTAAAGGTTTTTTTTTCTATGTTGTTGATTGTCTTTTAGCAGTGTCAATGACTTCTTTTGCTATGCAGAAGCTTTTCAGTAGGATGAGATCCCATGTGTTGATTCTTTCTGCTAGTTCTTGTGCTATAGAGGTTTTATTTATAAAGTCTCTGCCTAAACCAGTGTCTCCAAGAGTTTTACCTAACCTGTTTTCCAGCAGGCTTATTGTTTCTGTTTTAATGTTTAAGTCTCCTATCCATTGTGAGTTTAGTTTTGTGCGTGGTGAAAGATATAGGTCTAGCTTTAGTTTTTGGCAGGTTAAAGCCCAGTTTTTCTAGCACCATTTGTTAAAGAGGCTGTCTTTCCTCCACTGGGGATGTTTGGCTCCTTTGTCAAAGATAAGATGCCTTAGTGTATCTGGGGTTGTTTTTGTATCTTTTAATCTATTCCACTGGTCCTCGGGTCTGTTACTTTGCCAGTACATGGAGTTTTTATCACAGTGGCTTTATAGTAGAGTTTTAAAATGGGAATTGTAATACCTCCTGCCATGTCATGGTTGCTTAGAATTGTTTTTGCTATTCTAGGTTTCTTGTGTTTCCAGATGAATTTTTGTATTGTTTTCTGTAGCTCTGTGAAGTATAACATTGGAATTTCAATTGGAATTGCATTGAATCTGTATAGTAGTTGTGGAAGTATAGCCATTTTGACGATGTTGGTTCTCCCGACCCAGGAACAAGGGATATCTTTCCACTTTCTGGTTTCCTTTTCTATCTCAGTTTTCAGAGTCCTATAGTTTTTCAGAGTAGAGGTCTTTCACTTCCTTTGTTAGGTTGATTCCTAGATATTTCATTTTCCTGGGTGCTACTGTGAAAGGGATTGACTCCCCAATTTCTCTTTCAGTGAGTCTGTTGTTTGTGTAGACAAAGGCTGTTGATTTTTTGAGCATTAACCTTGTATCCAGCAACACTACCAAATTTGGTAATTAAGTCTAGCAGTCTTTTGGTTGAGTTTTTAGGATCCTCTAGATAGAGTATCATATCATCAGCAAATAATGACAGTTTAACTTCTTCCTTTCCTATCTTTATTCCTTTTATATCTTTGTCCTGCCTGATTGCTATGGCTAATGTTTCCAGCACTATATTGAACAAGAG
>PVIC010019335.1:0-30668 GCA_004025085.1 Thryonomys swinderianus | reverse complement strand
TTTTGTTTGAAAGTTACTTCAACATTTTGTTTCCTCTGATGATTATATACTACATATTGTGAAAGAATTCATTTATCCAAATAACAAGTGTCCCAAAACAGAGGAATATTTTGAGTATTAATGCTATAATAGCATTAATATTATATGTTATATTTACTGCAGTTCACAGTGTAGTATATTTCATTACTTCTACTTTATTTCTGCATCAAATTCCTAAAGTCAAACATTCCAGTTGGATAACATTTTAGCAACTTTGATATAGACCAGTGTTCCCGTGTCTGATAACAAGAAAAGGGAATTTTCTGGCTTTTACCAAGGCCCAAAGCTATCTGAATTTGTTTATAAATTACATCATTCAAGAATGTAAAGCACTTAGAAGTGTATTTTTTTTTTTGAGTTGTGGAGTCTGACAGGCTCAGGATCCAAACAGAAATGAGTGACATCGTAAGAAAACATTACTTTATTTTCTTTAATTCATTACATTTAGCTAAAATAAGCAAATATTCAGGAGTTTATAGTAGAAAATGTTCAAGTAATTAACAGAGTATGATGTAGAAAGTATAAACATTTATTTTTTGTAATGCCACAAGATATAAATAGTTCTATAAAAGAAAAAAACAGAGCAATTTTATCTTGCATATGAAAATATTTTATAGAATTAGTTTTCAAAAAGTTTAACTTGGACATTCAGATGGAGAATCAGTTGTTTGTGAGCAGCTATCAATTGATTTATTCAGTGATCTTCAGCTAATTTGCAAATTAATGTCACCTGAAGATCTTTCAGATTTATAGTAACACCAGGCCCTTACCTCATATTAATTTAGCAGACCCCAGAATGGTTAAATCAATGGACAGTGGTACAGTGGACCCTCAAGCTATGACCAGCCTGACATGCGAACAATTTGGGTTAGTTAGGTTAATGGAAGATTCATCTACCTATTCTTGTCTATAGTATGTACCCAGGTAAACACCCAGGTCTCAGCTATATTGACTTATAACCAATTTTAGTTATAGCCAGTTCTCGGAATCAGTTCATAAATCAGTGGTTTCCTGTATTTTTATTAAATACCATGATCATGAATGACATAGCTAAGGAAAATGTATTGTAAGTAGTTTGTTCCACAGTATTTACCCTGTCTGTGACATTAAGCAGGAAAGAACCTCCCCCAAAAAACATCCATCCTCAGAGAGGTGACTGAGGGTCGTCATGTGTAGAGACAGCTAAGAGGAGGAAGGAAGCTGTGGTGAGCCCAGGTGCCAGAGAAGGGAAACTTCCACTGTGAATTGGAATCACCTTTATAACCTGGAAAATAAGTTATCTTAAACTGTAGTAAATATTAACGAATATTTGAGCTATTCCAGCTCCATGTTCAGTCCCATCCATTACCCATTCCATCCCTCCAACAAGCGTGACAGTTATGTCCTGACTACACTCACTCAAGATTCTAGATAGATTTTAAATTGTTTCATAGTGGTAGGATTTCACTCACTGGGGAAAATTTTTCTCTTTTCCACCAAGTAAAATCATAGTTTTAATTAACTAAGAAGCTATACAAAAATCATTTCCTTACTGGTACAAATTTCCCAATGTTATATGTGATTTTGAGATGTATATAAATTGTACCAATAAAGAATTCAATTAAAAAAAATCATTTCCTCTAACCCCTTTCCTGAATACCTCACAAAACACTTTTTTCCTCTACTCTATTTCCATAATGTTTTGAAATCAGACTTTAGGAATGAAATTTAATCTCTTTGTATTTTATTATTTTTTATTTATGATTGTATATCCAGATTTTACATTATTTCCTTTCAGCATCAAGGAACAGAGAAAAAAAAACAAAGAAAAATCAAAAATCACCGAGAGAATTTCCAAAGTTAGTTGGTAATATTTTAAGTTTGAGTAGAAGGTTGTGCATTTATTGAACTAGATGTTTGGAATGGATATTTCTGAAGTTTTTAAGACACATCAGGGCCAGGCAGCTAGATTCCAGATTTTTGCACACAGAAGAAATGAAGTTCACTCCTTTTGATAATCCCATGACTCTTTTCAGTGCCTGCCATTCACAGAGGTATTTCATGTACCAGGATGAAATGGAAATGTGTGATTCTGGAACCAGCGCCTTAAAATGAGATTTTCAAAGTGAAGCTCTTTCCAACCATCCTCCTGCCTAGCACAGAGGCAGCACCCTGTCCCCTCCTTAACCCCAAGGAAGTGACGGGATATGCAGGTGCCAGCCTAAGGTGCCTGGTTTCCCTCCTGCAAGAAAGAGGTGGACGAGGTGAAGTTCTGCATGCACACCCCTCCATCACCTGGGAGCTGGCTTTAAATAGACCCATTCGGTCCTTTGACATTCAGAAACACTTACTTGTGTTAAATTTAGCCAACTGAGAACTTAATGCCAAGTAGAAATGCTAGATAAAAAAAAAGTGCAGTTAAATTTGAACACATAAACAAAATTTTTAAACATTTATAAATATTCCTGTGGAGCATTTTGACTATGATTTTATTAAAATCATTTGTTATTTATCTGAAATTTGAATTGAATTGTGAATTCTTTCTTGTGTGGGACCTAGGGTTTATATAGTGAAGTGTATGGTACGTTATTTATTTACTCTTTCAGTTATTAGTTAAACAGCTTTGAGAAAGTTTACCATGTTGCTCATTTGCCCAGGTTGGGTTCCAACTTGTGCTCCTTCCACCCTAATTTCCCGGGGGGCTGAGATTAACCATGCATCACAACACCTGGCTGAAACCTACATTTTTATTTGGTGATTTTGTGAACCCTAAGTCCAAACTTTTAGTGCTTGACCTTTTCATAAATTATGTTTAATACATTTTTAGAATATTCCTATAGTAAGCTGTCTATATTATGGATTATACCTAAAACTGTACCCAAATTCTTATGTGTTCAGACATTCTGATATTAGACCATAGGAGCCCAATACTTATCAGTGGATTAATCCATTGATGAGTTCACAGCTAAATGTTCTGTTAGGAGGCAGAGTCTGGTAAGAAGAGGTGGATCTCTAGGGATGTGAGTGGAGGGTACACTCTTGTCCCCCCCTCTCTCCACCTCTCCTTCTTCTTCTCTACCTCCTTCCTCCCTCCCCTCTCTATTTCTCTTTTTCTCTCTCCCCTCCTCCTCCCCTCTTTCTTCTTTTTCTTCTTCCCAGTTGCCATGGGTCAAGCATCTCTCCTTATCCACGCCCTTCCACTATTCCATTTATGGCTTAGAACCAGTCAACTGAGGGGTGATCCCTCTGAAACTGAGAACCAAAAAAAAAAAAACCTCTCTCCTTTTAACTAGGCATGCTGGAGACTTTGTCTCAGCAATGGGGATTGGACTACTACTCATTATGGGGAAAAGTTTAGTAAGTGTATCAGTCAGCTGTCTTGGGCACAGACAGTACTCAATACCTACAGCTTGGAGAAGAAGAGGTTTCATTTTCTCACAGTTTCAGTCCATGATAACTGCTTCAGTGAATACACATCTTGGGGAAGAGGGCAGCTAAGCAAAACTGCTCACTTTGTAGTTGTCTAAAAACCGATCAGAGGAGGACCACCAGAGCGGAAGGGGCCACTCAGACACATCTCGGAGTGAGCTCCACCAATCTCTGGGGCAGAGGGCAGAGCTGATCAAGTTGATACTTCACCTCCACCATCCATTTGAGGCAGTAGCTTTCAAAAGATTTCTAATGAAGAAAGGACTCTGGCCATTACAAACTTTTGTCTTAGCGTCAATGAAAAAACTATCTCAGGTCTCATTTCTACTTATATCCCATTAGTTTGTTTGAATCCTTCAGAATTCATGAATGAGGTATCTAAGATTTCTATCTGCATTTACTTCTTGGAAAGTTAGCTTAAGACTGGGGTATAGCTGAACAGAACAGCAATGGCCCTTGGTTGGATCATCAGCACTGAAAAATAAATAAATATATAAATAAATGAAGAGAAAAGAATTGTAGGGCCAGAGGGTTAGCTCAGTGGTTCTAGCGCCTGCCTCGCAGGCGCAAGGTCCTGAGTTCGATCCCCAGTAACCACATACGATGTTGGGCGTGGAGACTCACACCCACCAACAATCAACACCGCATACCACATTGCCGGGCGTGGTGGCTCACGCCTGTCATCCCAGCACTCGAGAGGCAGAGACAAGAGGATTGCTGAGTTCGCGGCGGCTTGCCTGGGCTCCATAGTGAGCTCAGGGCCAGCCTGAACTACAAAGCGAGACCCTGTCTCAAAAAAAAAAAAAAGAGAGAGAAAAGAATTGTAGATGAAATGTGTAATGTGTCTCTTGAAAGAATATATGTAAAACTGTTTGGTATGGTGGTTCCCATCTGTAATCCCAGCACTCTGGGAGTCTAAGGCAGGAGAATCAAGAGCCCATGCTGTTCAACTCAACTACTTGGTGAGACTCCATGGGTTTTGTATCACTGTTTGTAAGTGTACTTTGTCTACTTTCCAATTTTCTCATGTATATTTTTAAAAATACACACTAGCTGCAAGATTCTTAAGAAATGCAGGTAAATTAAATAATTAAATAATATGTTTAAGAAGTGCAGATAAATTAAACAATAAATATAGAAATTTCCTGAAAGATTTACATGTTGCTGGTATTGTCAAGTTTCTCACCTATGCTAACATTCCACAAATACTTAATAATTTAAGTATATCTGTTAGAAATAAATAATGAAAACTGATACTGATTCTTCAAATTGCAGTGTAAGGAAAAGACCTAGAACAATATTTCACATGAAATTTATAAAAGCATTCACCAGAAATACATTTAAAGAACAGAAAAATCAAGTTAAACATTATGTGCTACAAACATGTACTATTTACACAAAAAAAGAGGATATCAACTTCAAGTATAAAAATGAATATATTTATACATTTACTTGTCCACTATATATGTGTTATAGATTTTATTTAAAGAGTTTGAAGTTGATAGACATAGCAAATGTATAATGAAATTAAAAGTAAGGGACTAAACAATACATTTTTATAGTTGCTCACATATACATGCATAATTCTAAAAGTATTTTTTCATTTGTTCCACAAAATAAAAGTAGCAATTTAGGCCCACCTATTTATCATCTCTTTTCAATAAAATTAATAAAAATGATTAACTTTTCCTTTTACCTGACTCTTTATCCCAGCCAAGTATCATTAAGTCACACTCATTGACCCATGCATAACAGAAATTCCCTGAATAAGAATTATCATTCAATTGCCTGGGCACCATAGTGAGCTCAGGGCCAGCCTGAACTACAAAGTGAGACCCTGTCTCAAAAAGCAAAAAAAAAAAAAAAAAAAAAAAAAGAATTATCATTCAATAGGTGTTTCTCTGTCATAGTTATCAATAAACAAATTTTATTAATTTCATTACAAAAGAATCATCATGTGAGAAAAATATGGTTACAACTCTTCAAGTATGAGTCTACAATAGTAAAATGATAACATAAGATGACATTCTGTAACTTCACTATTTTGAGAGAACTACTATAATATCATCAATCATAGACATAAATACGATCTGTACCTACTAATATATATTATATTTACATATGTAAGAGGCCAAAGAGATTCTCTAATGTCAATATGTACATCAGACTTTGTTAAATTTCAGATCTTGAAGACATTTTGATTCATTTAAACTAAGGGTGATCCCTAAGACATTGTATTTCAATAAAAATGGATATTCTATAGCCAGTCTTCAAGTGCCTTTAATATCACCTTCAAAAACCATAGCAGTGCAAATGTGAATTGTCCCTATAAAACATCTGTGAGGATGTTTTCTTATGGAAGCAATGAAATTAGAAAAAGCTGGGGCTTTTTCTGGGGCTGGAGATTTAGTTCAGTGGTTTCTGAGCCTGACTCACAAGCACAAGGCCCCAGTTTGATCCCCAGTACTGAAAAAGAAATGCTGATAATGTACATTAAATTAGATACTTCACCAACTATATTCATAATATCCTTAGATATCATGTCACTGAAGGTAAAATATGGTTATCATTTGTCATAATGTACGACTGCCTCCATATTTTTTGAAAATGTGTTTTGTGTTGTTCTTTTCCTGCCCCAATTGGAGTGGAGGCCATACTCATAATTTAGGATAATATATAGGATTTTAAAATACAAGAGTGGAAAATGGCAGCTACTGGCAGCAAAATACAGCCTTTCAAGGACCTAGAATTGAGATACTTGGGAAATAACAACTTGGTGAAGAGTAAAAAAGTAGGTATCTGAGAATTGAGAGAGAATTGACAAGAAAATAACTACAGAGAAGCTGGAGAAATGGAGACAACGCAGAGGAAAGAACAGAGCAGCCTGGAAAGCTAACCTTGGCTCCTGAGGAGGATGGCCTGCCTTCACCAGCACCGGCCCGGAGAAGCCACAGCTACCGTTAACTGCAAAACCAGGGCGGACATTTACTCTTCAAGGGACTCCTGTAGCACAGCAGACTGGAGTCAGACACGCAGCCCAGGATAGTACCCGCCATGTTTGGCAGGGTTTAAACAGTATGCTGGGAAGGGATAAATTATTTAAGACTGAGCCACAGACCAACCTCAGAATAAGTATAATTTGGGACTTCTGGTGGCACCTTACCAAAGTGCCTGGGTGGAAAATGGCCATAAGAGACATTAAGGAAGAGGGTGTGGGTTACAGACCCCCAAAAGAGTTTAAGCTCAGGCCAGAAAGGTCACTGAGGCCCAGTCGTGCACGAGGAGACGCCGGGTTGTTTGCGTGTGGCTTCAGAGCGGGGCTGGGTGTGAAGGAGCTGCCATCAGATCCGGCGGTCGACTAGATCCCCACCTCCTTGCCTACAACCAGCACAGAACTCAGGGATCTGCTCTGTCACGTTTCCCCATTTGCCAACAGGAGCGGAGGAAAATGCTTCCGCTGGGGTGGGCGCCACGGCCTGGAGGAAGGGCGGGGGGAGGGGCACAAGCCCAGGGGCAGTAAGCTAAACCGAGAAAGTCGTGGCTTTGGGTGCCCAGGGGAAAAAGCAAACCGGAACTGCTGGAGTGGCCGCAGCCTGGGGTGGACACCACTGCCTGAGCAGGCTCCGCGCGACAGGTAGGGAGGGGCTCAGCATTCACAGACGAAAACGCGAGTGTGAGGAGAAAGCAGGTCACAGCAGTGACTCACTTCGTCTTCCCCACGCCCGCCTGGGAGATTCCATGCTGCTCATTCTGGAAAGGAACCACTCATTCAAAAACAAAGGGAACTTATTTGGGGGCTCATTTATTTTGTCATTAGTTTTCTGGGGTCTTGAAGGTTTTCTTTGTTTTTTTTTATTCTTTTGTCATTCAGCTTTTTTTATTTTCTTGTTTTTTTTTTCATTTAGTAGCTCTTGCTGTATGTCAATGTTTGTTTTGTTTTGTGGCTATTACAATTATCTTTTCTATGGTTAAGCATAATACAAAGGTTAGTTTTATTGATTCTCTTTTCTGTTGCCTTTATACAATTCTGTTGATTTTCTTTTACTTCTCAATAGGATCCTTTATTATGCTTTTATCTGTTTTTTCTTACCTTTTGTTTTTTTTTGAGACAGGGTCTCACTTTGTAGTTCAGAGGCTCTGCCTCCCTAGTGCTGGATTATGGGCATGAGCCACCACGCCCAGCATTGCAGTATGCGGTATCAGGGACTGAACTCGGACCCTTGCACTTTACAGGCCAGACGCCAGAACCACTGAGCTAAATCCCTGGCCCTCACCTTCATTTTCTATAGTTTTCAAATTTTACTTCATTCACTCCCCCATTCCTCACCATCTTCCGTCCTTGAAATACTAGTAAGCTTCATTAATGTTTAGACATTTAGTTAACTTCATTCTATTATTGTTGAATCCTTTCTATTGTTAATGGTGGTACAGTTGAAGCATTTAGTAGTTCTTGCTGTATGTCAATATTTGGTTTGTTTTGAGGCTATTACTATTATCTTTTCTATGGTTAAGCATAATACAAAGGTAGGTTTTATTGATTCTCATGATGTGTCAATATTCATGTGTTTAACTCTATTATGCTGCTGATTTGGTTGCTCTTACCAAACTGATACAGTACTTGCTATTATTTTGCTTTTACTGTATGCCAATACTGGTTTGTTTCTGCATCTTTAAAGAGTTTCTAGAGACTAAGTGCTAGGCCAATTTCACTGCATTGTCCCCTCTCAAATTAATAGAAGCATTTTGATTTTGATACAAAGGCAAATTCTACGGTTGGCCACATCCAGAGCATATCACCGAAAGGCAGACACTAACAAAAGGGATCCCCATAATCGTAACAAACGCTCCCACTGTAAGAAATCTACAAACATCTGCCAATGCACAGACAGAGAGAGAGACAGATAGACTGCCACACATGCACACAGACACACACACACCAATAGAAACTAGGAACACAAGGCCAAAAAAAGCCTCCAAAAACTCCTGGTTTCCCAAAACTGATCCCTTTGACATCAGTGTGGAGGAAAATCACAAGCCAATTTATGAAATGATAGAAGAGACAAAAAAAAAAAAAAAAACCAAAAGCTAGATCAATAAGATGTTTGGTGAGAACAAAGATTATATAACTAAACAGATAATATAATCGATAAAAAATGACCAGTGACTTTATAGAAAACACAAAAAGTTAATTGAACAAAACACAATAATATGAATCATAAATGAATAGTTTAGTAAAAAAAAAAAATGACCCCATGAAAATGCACCATGAGATAAAAATTATATCAAAAATACAGGCAGTAGAAATGACCAAAGTGAGAACTGAGTACCAGGGCTGGGAGACAGAGCTGAGGCAAGTGACCATATAATCTGAGACACCTTTTAAGTATTCTGCCAACACATTCTTGGAATTAATGAACAAAGTCAGCAATGTATCAGGATAAGAAGTCAGCACAGAAAAATCAATAGCATTCCTGTATATCAATGAAATCAGCCAGAAAGAAATTAGACGAATAAGACCATTTATAATAGCATCTAGGCAAATTAAATATTTAGAAATTAATCAAGGAAGTGAGGACCTCTACAATGAAAATTATAGCACTCTTAAAAAAGAGATCAAAGGGGATATAAAAAATGGAAAGATATCCCTTATTCTTTAGTTGGAAGAGGAAATACTGTTAAAAAGGCCATATTGCCAAAATCAATACATATATTTAATGTAATTGCAGTCACAATAATATCATTCCTCCTCATGGAACAGGGAAAACAGTCTTAAAAATTACCCAAAACCACGGGCCGGAGGATTAGCTCAGTGGTTCCGGCACCTGCCTTGCAAGCGCAAGGTCCTGAGTTTGATCCCCGGTAACCACATACAATGCTGGGCGTGGAGACTCACGCCCACCAGCAATCAATGCCACATGCCACAGTGCTGGGTGTGGTGGCTCACACCTGTGGTCCCAGTACTCGGGAGGCAGAGACAGGAGGATTGCTGAGTTCGAGGCTTGCCTGGGCCACATGGTGAGCTGAGAGCCAGCCTGAACTACAAAGTGAGACCCTGTCTCAAAAGAAAAAAAAAAAAATTACCCAAATCCAGAAGAGACCCATAATAGCAACAGCAATTATGGTCAACAGGAAAAAGCAGGAAGCATCACAATCCCAGGTTTCATTAGATTCTTTTTTTCCAACCCACCCACTTAAACCTTTCTTTCCTTCCTTATTTACAAAAGAATTGTTTCTGTGTTTTTCTTCTATTCTCTCTTTTTCCTTTATCCTTCCTCTTTGACTCTCTATCTCTTGCTTCCTTCCCAATTGAATATTTTTGTCCTATTGCCCAATATCAAATATGCATTTTGATCCATATTTATCCTTTGGATTTCTCATATCAAAAAAACAATGCAATATTTAAATATGTGAGTGCTTTATTCACTTGGAAGTATGATCTCAAGCTGCATCTGTTTATCTAGACATGTCTCAGGTTGAGCCTTCTGAATGGCAGGGTAGTACTCCACTGTATAGAAAAAACACATCTCCTTTCCTCATTAATTGGTAGATGGGCATTCAGGCTATTTCCAAGATTTGGCTAATACATATTGTGCTACTATAAACATGAGTGTGCATATATCTATGTGGTATGATGCTTTTAATTCTTTTAGGAAGATACCAAGAGAGGTGATAGCTGGGTCAAATGTAAATTTCAGCTTTAGCTTTTTTTTTTTTTTTTTTTTTTTTTTTTTGAGGAAGGGTCTCACTTTATAGTTTAGGCTGGCCCTGAGCTCACTATGTAGCCCAGGCAAGCTTCAAACTCAGCAATCCTCCTGTCTCTGCCGCCTGAGTCCTGGGATTACAGGCGTGAGCCACCACGCCCGGCACAGTGGTATGTGGTATTGATTGCTGGTGGGTGTGAGTCACCACACCCAACATTGTATGTGGTTACCGGGATCGAACTTAGGACCTTGCGCTTGCAAGGCAGGTGCCGGAACCACTGAGCTAAATCTTCAGCCCTAGCTATAGCTTTTAAAGGATTATTCACACTGATACAGTGGTTGCATCATTCTACATTCCCATCAGCAATGGAGAAGGATCCCTCTTTCCCTACATCCCTGGCAGCATTTATTATTGGTTGACTTCTTTTTTAAACTGATTTTCTTGTTATATTTTGTACTTATATTAGGATTACACTCAACATTGAGAATTTGTACCCGTACATAACACATCTTTTTTTAAAAATTGATTTTACTGGTACATTTTATATACATATCATGATCACAATCCACATTAAGAATTTGGAGAAAGTAAAGAATGGAAAGAAAAAATCTGAAGGTTAAAAAAGGAAACATAACATCTTGATTCTTATTTTTTTTTCCCATTCTTTGCCATACCTACAGTCTCCATACCCCTAATCTACAAGCTTTGTTTCCTTTTCTTCAGCATCAAATAAACTTCAGCAGTATGAGAACTAGCAGAATCAACAGCTGGGAATCTCATCTTTTTTTTTTTTTTTTTTTTTTTGAGACAGGGTTTCGCTTTGTAGTTCAGGCTGGCTCTAAGCTAACTATGTAGCCCAGGCCAGCCTGGAACTCAGCAATCCTCCTGCCTCTGCCTCTGCCTCTGTAGTACTGGGATTACAAGTGTGAGCCACCATGCTTAGCATCATGGTATGTGGTACTGATTGCTGGTGGGCGTGAGTCACCACAGCCGGTATTGTTGTATGTGCTTACCCAGGATTGAACCAGGGACCTTGCAGTTGCTAGGCAGGTCCCAGAACCACTGAGATAAATCTCTGGCCTTGGGATCTCATCGGATTACAAATCTTCTGCATAGCAAAAGAAACCACCAACAGAACAAAAAGACAACCTACAGTTTTGGAAAAAAGTTGTCCAGATGTTCCTCAGATAAAGGACAGAATATATACAGAATATATAAATAACTTTAAAAACTTTAAAAACTAGATCCCCTAAATTTAAAGGCCCAGTTTAAAAGTGGGCATCTAAGATGAGCAGACATTTGTCAAATGAAGAAGTAAGTGCAGTGAGGAAACATGAAAAAATATTCACTATTGCTGGTCATTTGAGAGATGCAGATGAAAACAACACTGAGATTCCATCTTACTCCACAAAGAATGGCTGCTATCACAAAATCAACCAATAACAAATGCTGGCAGAGCTATGAGAAGAAAGGAATGCTTCTCTGCTTTTGGTGAGAATGTAAACTGGTGCCACCCCCGGTACAGATTAGTGTGGAAATTTCTCAAAAAACTAGAATTAGAGGTCCCATTTGACTGCTATATCCCTGATAAGTCCATACATGAAAGAATTAAAAGATTCATATCACAGCAACAAATGTGCACCCATTTTATATAAGCAGCTCAGGTGGTGATAGCTAAATCTTGGAAATAGCCCAAATGCCCATCAAATGGATACTGAATAAAAAAGATGTGGATTAAAAAAATAAAATAAAATGGAGTATTAGTCATAAAGAATGATAAATTAGATTCATTTATACTTAAAATGGATATACTTTGAGGACATACTCATAAGTGAAATAAATAGTACATATGTATAAATACCATATCATTTCTCTAGTATGAGAAACTGAAGGTTTAAATAAATTTCAAAATGTATGATAGATACTGTGAAATAGGAAGAAAATGTTCAAAGAGAAGAGGGAAAGGGGGGTAGAGGAAAGTAGAAAAGAGAAAGAAAGACTTTGATGGTAAAATTATTTGATGATATTAGCTGAATTCTTAAGAGCAGCCTTTCTTTCTGAAGTGAGGTGGAATCTCCATGTAACTTGAGTCTCTTGAATGATGAATGATCTTGAATATTTTATGTATTTATTTTTCATTTCTAATTCTTTATCTGAGAAGTGTCTAATCCTTTCAGATGACCATTGTGGGCTGAGTCTTTTAATTTGGGGGTGATTTTTGTTTGTGTTCTTTATATATTCTACACTTGATCTTAGCCAAAAGGCCGAGAAGTGATTTCTTTATATATTCTAAACATTAGCTCTGAGGAACAACTGGAAGAAAAATTTTTCCCACTCTGTGGTAGTTTCTTTACTTAATTGGTGGTTTCTTTTGTTGTGTAAAAGGTTTCTAATATGATATGACCCCAGTTGTTGATTCTTTGTAATATTTCTTTTGCAATCATTTGTTCACAAAGTCTTTGCCTACAGCTGTGACTTCAAGAGTTCTACCTATTCTGTCTCCCAGGAGATTTAGTATTTCTGTCTTAATATTTAGATGTCTGATCAATTTTGATTTATTTCAGTGCTTGGTGAGTTCTGATCTCATTTTAAACTTTGGCATATGGAAGGCCAGTTTTTCTATCACCATTTGTAAAAAAGGCTATCTTCCAGTGAAGATGTTTGGCCCATTTGTCATAGATAAGATGACTGAGTATGTTTGGAGTTGTTTCTGCATCTTTTAATCTATTCCATTGATCTTCAGATCTGTTTTTGTGCCAGTACTATGCTATTTTTAGTACAGTAGCTTTCTAAAGTAATTTCAAGTCTGGGATTGTGATGTCCCAGTTGTGTTAACTGATGTTGGGTTATTTACAAATTTCATATCTTTTGATTCATTTTTGGTCATTCATGTGTAACTAGGAGTCTGTCCATTTCTTGTGTGTTTTCCATCATACTAGAAAACAGGTTCTTAAAGTAAGTATTGATCTTGATTTCTGCAGGATCTGTTGTGACTTCATTATTTCATTCTTAATTGCATGGATTTGAGCTTCTTCTTTTCTTTTTTGATAAGTGTAGTTAAAAGTTTGTCAAATTTATTTAATCTTACAAAAAACTATCTCTTTGATTCATTGATTCTTTGTATTATTGTCTTAGCCTCAATTGCATTAATTTCTGCTCTGATCTTTATATTTTCCTCTCTTGTACAGATTAAGGGCTTAACTAATTTTTTTTCTAGAAGTTTGAGGTTCAACATTAGTTTGTTTGAGTTCACTGTTTTTCAGATATGGGAATTCAATGATATAAATTTCATAAAACTGCTTTCATTGTATCTCAAGTTCTGATGTATTACGTTGGTATTGTCATTTCATTGTAGAAACTGTCTAATTTATTGATTTGTTTCTGAGGAATCCCATACCCACCTGATAATGTGTGTTCTGATATTGTGAGGTGGAATACTACGTAGACATCTACTAAGATCATTTGTTAAAAACAGTGGTTCAACCGGATCTTCTTTGGCATGAACACCTGTAGATGCAAATGAGCTCTAGAAAGTATGACAGCTTTTATAGTGTGCAAAATTTCTATAGGAAACTTGGTGTGGGAATGTGATGAGGGAAAGGAATAAATATGATATAGAAAAAAATAAAAAAGCATGTATAAAGGGGGTGAAGAGGTGTGGGTGGGTAGGGATATGGGTAAAAATGAGAATTAACTTGTGTCATATGCTGGTACAAATTCCCCAATGTTATACATGATTTTGAGATGTATATAAATTGTACCAATAAAGAATTCAATTTATAAAAAAAAACAGTGGTTCAGTTCTGATGTCTCTTTATTGATATTTTGCCTAATTGATCCATCTCTTTGTGTGAGTGCAGTACAAGGTTTCCCATTACAATTCTATTAGTCCTTATTTGATTTTTCATGTCCATTCATCTTTGTTTTATATGGCTGATTGTGCTGGTATTTGGTGGATATATATTTGTGATTGTTGTCTGTTCCTTTTTGAATTATTTCTTTAACATATAGTAGTGAACTTTATTTCTCTTTCTCAGTCTTGGCTTGAAATTCACTCTTTTTGTAAATAGAATGAATACCTCTGCTTTTTCTGGGTTCCTGTTACATGCAATATTATTATCCATTTTTCAACTGTCTTTCAATTTAGTTTTCAGTTAAATGTTGCTTATTTGCAGGATATTATTGGATCTTGTTCCCTTATCCTTTCTGCCAATCTTGTTATTTATTTTTTGATTGGTGAGCTAAGCCTATTTATATTGGTAGTTATAACTGACATTTATTGATTTATCCTTTTCATGTTATGTTCCTGGTGGTTCCATTTCTTTCCCCTATTATTTGTTTTGAATGGTAGATTCATTTTGTGGGACTTCATCAGATTGTCTGTATTATGTCTTTTTAAAACATACTTCAGAACATTTTGGAGTGTTGATTTGTGGTTATGAATTTCTTCTGTTGTTCAGTTTCATGTGATTATCTTATTCCTCAATCAATTTTGAAAGATAGTTTTGCAAGATACATCAATCAGGGTTAGAGACTGTTTTCTTTTAGGGCTTGATGTATTTCACTCCAAGTTCTCCTTGATTTAGGTAATTGTGTAGAGAAGTCTGTTGTGATTCTCTAGTAGGCTTTCCTTTTCAGATAATTTATTTCTTTTCTCTAACAGCTTTTAATCTTCTGGTCTTCTGTTGAATTTCTGGAATATTAGGTATGATATACTTCCAACGTCTCCTTAACAAGAATTCATGGAGAATTCTGCTGTGATTCCAGTGGACTTTCCGTTTTAGGTATTTCTTTCTTTCCTCTAATGACTTTTAATCTTCTGAATTTGTATTGAATTTCTGAAATTTTGAGTATTATACGTCTTGGTATAGGTTTATTTTGATAGTGGCTTCTTGCCTCACTTGTTTGTATGCCAAATTCTTTTTCCATGCTTGGGAAAAAGTTTTCTGTCATTACTTTTGTGAACAAGATTTTTTTTTATATCACTTGTATGATGTGCTTTTTTATTGATGCCAGGCAATCTTATATTCTTCTTTGGATCATATAGTTTGGTTGTTTTTATTTTTGTGTGGCCTCCTATTTTTCAGAAATCTTTCTTTTTTTTCATGATCACTAAACAGAAACCTGTCTTCTAGATCTGATATTCTGTCTTCATATTGATTTATTCTGCTGTATATACTTCCAATAGAATTTCTAGTTATCTGTTTTGTGGATTCCATTTCTTTCTTTTGTTGGGAATTTATGGTATCCATCACTTTACTAAGCTCCTTTATTATTTTATCTGTATGTATTTTAGATTCATTAACCATGTCTTTATTATGATCATCATTTATTTCATTATCTGAGAAATTATTTCTAATTTTACTTTTTTCTAAAGCCTAACTCATCTTTTTCTGTTACTTCTGCTGTTATCCTTTTAGAGAGTTCAGGTGGATGGCTTAAAAGTTTTCCACTTCATTATCCTTTGGTTTGCCTTTGGTGAGCAAGAAGTCTAGGGCTGCACCTTCCTTCCATGTCTTCTCATTTTCCATTTTTAAATTTCTGCATTGGGGTCTTTGTCAGTTATTTATGGTAAGTAGGTTTATTGCTAACATCAAGCACCTTTATGAAATGACTGCTTTTCAGAGATGTCTTGTAGATGTAGTTGGCTTTTGAGTATGTTTCAAGGTCTTACCTTTTCAATTGATTGTGAATGAGACATTGATGCTTATTTGGCTTAGACCCTTGTCATTTGGTATTGTTGTGACAATGAGGTAATTGCCATTTTGTCATGCATGGAAGAAGAACAAGTTATTGGAACAACTGTGTCACTGTAGCTAAAGTAATATGATCAATAATAACAATAACATGAAGTACAACCTAGAATAAGACAAACTATATAACATTTAATTTGCTACTTTTAACCATAGGAACAAGATTTGCAGTTATAAAAAAAAAGTCTAATGCTAACCAGAATATTGCATGCAGTAAATATTCCCTCAATATGGTTATTTTATCCTCAGGGGAGAAAATTTAAAAGAAAATTTAAAAGAAATTTTAAAGAAAATTAAAAAAAAAAGAAACTAAAGAAAAAGAGATTAGAAATGAGGCTGAATGACAAAGATTACACAAATTTTAGAAAACTTGTGAAGAGAGGAGCAAAAGAAAGAAGAAAGACTAAAAAGAATCAAACAAATCAATAATAAAAGAACTAGAAATAATGTTTGCACTTAAATAAAATCGAAACATACAATCAAGAGAAAGAAAACAAAACAAACTGCAAAATAAGCCATAAAAGCGGGAAAAATATGCCCAGTTCTTCCTCTGCTGTCACTGGTTGATAAATGGAGAAGACAGAGATCTGTATTGGTTGAGCCTAAGAAACCTTCTGTAGTGTTATCAGAGAGTGGTGAATAATCCCCACAATCCTGCATTTTCAGCTCCACTGAAATTCAGGGCTGCTTCTGATTTCTGGCTGTAAGGTTTGGACTCAAATTGTTCAGTCCCCCACATGCCCGTGCCTCCTACCTGTGTGAATCTGGTTCCATGACTCAGGTCATCTCCTACGACTGTGTCTCACCTTCACATTGAGAACCCTGAGATGGAGCCAACCCCTGGCTGCTCTGAGTCCCAGGTTCGGTTCACCCCTTTGCAAAGTTGTTACTGGCCAGTTGCCATCTCCTGAGGATCATCTGAATTGGAATAACTCACCAGCTACTGCAATACGAAGCATTCAGTGCTCCACCCCACTGATGCATGCTGCCACGGAGGTTTCTGGGGTCACCAGTAGTCAACATGTTTCTACAGGCAGCTTCGAGCCTCTTCCCATCCTTTGAGCTGGGACTTAGGGAGAAAGCACCACTTGTTACTTTTGTCTTCTGCATTGTGGTTCCTCTCTTTTCTCTCCTTTTAGGCTCCATTTATCATTTCAGACCCTTGATGGGTCTCAGGGACTCACTTTCCTTCTCTGCCATACATTGCTCTATTCCAGCATCGGGACTCCAAATCTCAAAGAGGCTGTTTTGCTGGTGCTCATAACTTTGCCATCTTCTCAGAAGTCCAACTCATGGTGAATAACTTAAAAAAATCTATAAAAATATAACATTGGTCCCATTTATTCTATAATAACTGATAATCCCTAGAAAAATTTTTATCTCAGGGCAAAAAATGAGAAAAAGTTACATTTTGATAAAGACCAGGGGGAAGTTGAACTCTCAAGGATGGCATTATTTATTGGATTAATAAATTCACATAATGAACAGTAAAGCTTTACATAATACTTAGGTAACTATCTGAAATGAGAATCTCACAATACTCATCTTGGATCTTAGGATTTTTTTACTTTTCTGGGTATAAGGGATTAAATATATCCTTACAAAAACAAATCTGTGTTTTCTTTCCATCCATTTTTATGTATTTTTTAACTCCTACAACATTATATAGTTTGTTGTTATTAAACACATCTCATTGTCTCTAGGTGTTTCTGTATCTACTCCACTTGGTAATGAATTACCTTTCTATGTCTGCCTGACAAAAGCTGTGAAGATAATGACACTGCTGTTCATTATAATAAAGACTAGAAAAAGGGTGTCAATCACAAACACCATCAATTCTAGTCCGCTGCTCTTTCTCCACTTCTTACTTGAAAAGAATCTCAATTGCCTGATGCAAAAACCATTTGTCAAAAGTAAAGTTAAATACTTCCAGTATAGAAGGGGAGAGAGTAAATATTCCCATTCCCATGGAAGAGAGAAATAGAAAGAAATGGAACAAAGCAAGACTGAAACACAACAGGTGAAATTTTAAGTCTCAGCCTTATGTCTGTCACCTGGGGCAATTTATGGGGAAATGGGAACACCAAAGGGCTTGGGAAGCTCTACCCTATGACACTGCCTGTTGCAGTCCTCAAGGCCTATCTCTTGCACTGGGTTTGCTTATCATTTGAAACTTCCTTCAACAGAAAATATGTGTTCCTAGCATCTCCATTTTCCTGAGACCTCCACTGCACTTTTGGCTTTACTCACAGCTTCATGCCCTGTCCTCTGAGAGGCATACTACCTAGACTTCCAGATCTTTCTCCAAAATCTAGGTGCAAACACCCTTGAACACACGATTCATTCTGCATGCTTATAAAACACTACATGGATGATGTCAAGGAATGACCTTAGTTGGAGGAACAGCTAGGCCTGTTTGGATCAAGGATATGGAGGTCTCTGATTGCATTTGCTGAGCACTGTGTATCAAATTTTACAGAACTAATTACCTAGGTAGCTCTTCTGGAGTAATGTGCCCTGGGGCTCTGCTCTGAAAGCACAGTGATGGGGAGCTTGGCTGAGGAGTGGATGGTTAAACTGCATGGTAAAAGGACACAGTCTCTGTAAAGCAAGGAGTTTAGTGAAGCATATTATGTCTGGCCACTTTCCTGCCCCTTTCACCAAGGAAAACAGCTTAGCCAAGGTACTTGGCCAAGTAGTTCCTTGCCCAAAATGCTTTTCTTCTGCTTTTTTCACTTATGCTGATATTCTAAATAAAATCCTGAGAATTTGCAGCTTCAGGGGGTTCTCCTGGGACTAATACTGAATGGTTGAGATACCCCTCTGGGGGCTCTTAATGACAGAACTAAGTCTTATCTCCAAGTAATCATTCATCCCCTACACCTCCATCCCTGCACACTACAACACAAGTCTTTTCCTTTTGAATCCAACTTTTTGGGGGTCAGAGACAGAATTGCCCTATGTACTTTAAGCTAGATTTGAAATCACTACATAGAAAAGGCTGACATAACTAATGACAATCCTACCTCACTCACACAGTTGCTGGGATTATGGGAGAATACCACCCTGTCCAGTTTGCACTTTTGTGCATTTTCAGCCAATGAAAGTTAAGTTCTTGCTGATTCCTGGCCTGTCCTCAATGCATCTTTCCTAATGTGCCAATGTGAATAATTTGGCTTCCTTTTAATGCTAATCTTTTTGGCAACCATGTTCTTCTTATTCCAACTTTGCAGGTACTTCCTTTCTAGCAAAAGTGAAAACTTTTAAGTACAGTTTTTAAAATTTTACTTGTAGGGGCTGGAGATTTAGCTCAGTGGTTCTGGTGCCTGCCTAGCAAGCACAAGGTCCCTGGTTCAGTCCCTGGTAACCACATACCACAGTACTGGGTGTGTTGACTCATGCTTGTAATTCCAGCATTCTGGAGGCAGAGCCAGGAGGGTTGCTGAGTTTGAAGCTTGCGTGGGCTACATAGTGAGCTCAGGGCCAGCCTGAACTACAAAGCGAGACCCTGTCTAAAAAAAAAAAAAAAAAAACCTTTTACAGATTTTCAGAACAAAAGGACTATTTTCATCATATTGATTCAGTATAGGTACATAATGCAAAATGTTTTTAGTTTCCCTTCCCCCTCTTCCACCTCTTGGTCTTCTTTCCATTTGCAATAGGTCTATCTCTGTGCTTTTTATTATCTGTCTTTTATTTTGCTCTTTAAATTATTTATACTTCATATAGAGAAAAACCATTATACCTGTATAAGACACCTTATAACTGTGTAAGAGCAACAGCTATGAGAAACCAATGCATCTGGGTAAAATTTGAATATCATATTGAACAGTAGTGATAATATTAAACATCCTTATCTGGTTCCTGATTTTTAAGGAAAAACTTTCATCTTTCTCCCTATTTAATATACATTTTTCAGTAGGTTTGTCATAAATGCATTTATCAGGTTGAGATAAGGTCTTTCCATTTATCTTTTATTTTTATCATGCATGTATGTTACACTTTGTCAAAGGGGTTTTCTGTATCGATTGAGGTGACCATATTATTTTTCGTACTTGGCTCAGATTATATAATGCATTCTATTAATGACTTCCATATTTTGAATCACCTTACATTCTTGGCATGAAGCTCACTTGGTTTGAATCCTTTTAATGATTCATTACCTTCTTTCTACAAGTATATTGAGGACTTTTGCATCTACTTTCATTAAGGAGATTGTAGTTTGCTTTTACAGTTGAGTCTTTGGTTTTAGAATCAAGTTACTGCTACCTTCTGGGGATAAATATGGGAGCATGCCTTCCCTTTTAATATATTTGAAGTTTGGGTGATAATCTAATCTGAAATTAGATTATCCCTGAAGTTCTTATAAAATTCAGTGGTGAACCTTTTGTACCATGGAATTTCATTAACTGGTAGGTTTTTAATTACTGATCAATTTAATTGCCTGTTATTAGATTTTAGCTTATATATTTTCTTTACAAAATGAAGGTAATTCTGATGTAGCAATCTATTTCTTTAGGATTCCCCAATTTATTAGAATATAGGCTTTTTAAAGTACTTATTAATGGTCTTCTAGATTTTAGAAATGTCTATTGTGATTTTACATTTTTTCAGTTGCAGTTGCATAATATGGATCTTTTATTTCCTTTTTAAGGTAAGATAAGTGAAGGGTTTATCTATCTTGTTTATTTATTCTTTGACAAATAAGCTTTTCAATTTTTTGTTTGCATTTCAAAATGACAACTTTTATTTATTTATTTATTTATTTATTTATTTATTTATTTATTTATTTATTTATTTATTTATTTATTTATTTAGAGAGGGTCTTGCTTTTGTAGTTCAGGCTGACCCTGAGCTCATTATGCAGCCCAGGCTAGCCTTGGGCTCACAGAAATCCTCCTGCCTCTGCCTCCCAAGTGCCAGGGTTACAGGTGTGTAGCACCCACCCAACATTGTGGTATGTGGTGTTGATTGCTGGGATTACAGGCATGAGTTACCATAATGCATTGTAGTATGTGGTACTGGGGATTAACTCAGGACCTTGTGCTTGCAAGGCAGACAGTGAAACCACTAAGCTAAATCCCCAACCCCCAAATGACAACTTTTTAAACTGACATTTTGTACATTATTCTCTTTATAAGTCTGGCTACAGGCTAGCTGTAGTACCCAGGCTACAGCCTAAATATTGGACTGCCTTTACATTTGCCAGATTAATATGTCTGCCACTCTTAATCTCTGGCCATTGTAAAGCCTCAGGACATGAATAAAATATACAGAAGCTTTTTGTCACAGCATACAATCTCAAATCCATTTGAAATGAACTGAGCTTGCTCTTTCCAGTCCGTATTTCTATTAACATTCTGATCTTTGATCTTTGAGAAAAATCTCTCCTCAATCTTGGTTTATTTTGCCTGCAGCATTCTAAACCTCCTCTTGCTGACATCTTCAAACCTTTTCAAACTACTTCCTTAATCCATCTCCAAAGACCTCTGAATCACATTATCAGGTAATCACAGAAATCACTCACTCTCAATAGCAAAATCTTAGTCACTTTCCTCTTTGCTGAGACACTGTACCGGATACCAACAACTTAAATGAGGAGAGTTTTATTTTAGCTCATGTTTATTGTCCTTGGTCACCTGATTTCAATGCCAAAACAATTTGGTAGAAGAGCTCAAGAAGAAGAAAATGTCTTGATAGCCAGGAAGCCAAGAGAGAGAAAAAAAAAAAAAAAAACAGAGAGGAAGATATTTAATTTCAGGGCAAGTCTACAATAATCTGCCTTTTCTTCCCAGACTCTACATCCCAACAGTGTCTCAGTTATAGACACTCTTTAAGATCTTTAAGATGGTAACTCTTTCAGATCTTTGGACATCCAGCAGGAGAAAAGTATGAAAACTGTGTGTTCAAACATCTAGAGGTGTCTGTGGGAAAGGAGAAGGGAAAGGGAGACCTTCAAGGATAAGAGACACATCCCGAATAAATGTTTTCTGAAAGACACGGGGACCTTAGAAAGCTTATTTTCAACATATTTCTTAATAATCAAGGTGAAGAAGAGGAGGAGAAGAGGAAGGGACAGGGAAAGGGGAAGGAGAAGACAGAGGAAGAGAAGGAGGAGGAGGAGAAGGAGAAGAAGCAACCCAGCTGCTTCAATTAGCTAGTATTGGAGTACCTATATATGCATGATGAACTCAAAACTCAAGCATAGGTTCCCAAAAATGGGACATAAACTTAAGATACAAGAGCCACAAGTTAATCTGTCCAGTTGAATGGCTTTCATTTGTTTTATTAGGACATGAAGACTCCACATTAGATGCAAATTTGTCATTGAAAAAGTCTGTCAAATTATTCTGCATCTACTAGAAAGTACCTATGGAAAACATTGGTCATTTCTTGAACTGAATAAATACATAAACCTAAAATGTAATTACAGTTTCAAGTTTAGAAAAGGACTACTCAACATAGTAGTAATAGAAGAAAACTGCCTTAACCTAATGAAGAGCAAATATGATCATCTCACAGCTAACATCATACTTGATATTAAAAAGCTGAATATTTTATTATTTATTTATTTAGACAAGTTTCACTGTGTTGCCCAGGATGGGTTCAAACTCTTGATCTTTCAGTCTACTAATCGATCTTTCAAGCAGTTGGGATTAGTAGTCCCCACACTGATGATTGCTAGCTTTTCATCTATGGAAAATAAGATAAAGGTGCCTACTTTTGCCACTTATATTGAGCAAAATACAGAAATCTATAGGCAGAGGAATTAGACAAGAATCAGGTTCTGTCTTAAGTATGGTATGCAGGAGAATAATGATACCTATTATAATAAAAATATGGCCATTGCAAGAATGATGCACTATCGTTTTTTAAAATTATTTTGACCAATAATGGGTGGTTTCCATTTTTATTTTAAAACATGATTTCTATGGAGTTTGACTCACATATGAAAATAACATAAAATAATTAAGTCACTGAATGTAAGTTTTAGAATTTATTTGGGAAATGGCCACACTATTCCTTATCTGAACAGATTGAAATATAGTTTTTGAGGTTGTTTTGCACATTAAAAATGTATTATTTAAAGTCATATTATACCAAAAATAGTCTTATCATGGTGAACTATATTTAAATTTCTTATGTGGAAGTATTTTTAAATTATTGACAATAAAATCGCTAGAAAAAAAAATATATATATATATGTCTAAATTCACATGTGTTTTATTTTCAAGTTTTAATTAATCTAGGAAATTTGATTACATGTCTCTGCCTTGGGCAGGATGTAGCACTGGGATTCTGACTGCCATGTGCTCAAGGCTCTATGTTCAAGCCCCAGCACATCCAAACATAAAAATAAAAACAAAATAAGAGTTCCCTCCCACTCTCCAGTCCTAATACTGTAATATAATAATATTTGCTCTGCTACTCCCACTGAAGGTGATGGGGGAGGTTTAAAAGTTATACAGGTATGTGCAGGCACACACACACACACACACACAACAGTATAATAATTGACCACACATCTCCCATTGCTATTGAGTACGTGCACCACATGTGTGTCAGAAATAAGCTCTACTGATTTAATTGGCCATTTGGTTTAGGAGCAGCTCTGTGCAATACCCAAAAGTCTTTTAAATTAATTAGTGGAAGTATTTTGATGAAGGTTCAATTGCTGTATATCTTCTCTGAGGGCTTTCCATGATAATAGTGAAACTAATGTGACTAATGACACCAATATTAAATGCTACTTTTCTCTATATTATAGACTTTGGTTTGAAATAATTAGCCTGGAAATGGGCCAGAGATAAACAAGCCTCACTCCATCATGTGAAAAACAGGTTAGGCTCTCTTGGTCGTGTCTCATAGTTTTAGATTTGAGATATAATTGATTTCTATTTGGAATGCTCCATACTATAGAATAGGAAATAAAATTCTGATAAACTCATAAGATAAAAGTATAGCAAAAACTGTCCAAGGGTCTTCTACCACTGGTATATGATTTGTTGGTTTTCCTAATCTATATCACCTCTGGCTTTTTCCTTCTGTAAACTTGAGATAATAACTTTTACTAATATTTATAGACTAGACTGCTGAGAATAAAGACATTGTTCAATGTATAGAATATTTTACCGGCCTTTTTTTGTTTGTTTGTTTTTGAGACAGGATCTTAGTATATAATTCAGACTGACCTCGAATTCACTATATAATCCAGGTTAGTTTTGAATGCACAGTGCTCCTCCTGTCTCAGCCTTCTAGGTGCTGAGATTACAGACATGTACACACTTGGCTTTTACAGACACATTTTAACTAAAAAGTTACATTTTGTTTCCCAGGCATAATTTGATTAAAAGTCTCTAAGTATTTCTTCTTTTTTCTGTGTATTTTCAGATTGTACTGATGACAGTTCACTCACAGGTATTTTAGCTTTCTGTAAACTCTTTATGTGGCATTGCATGTCCTTTGTTTTTAAACTTTTTTTTTTTGAGACAGGGTCTTGCTTTGTAATTCTGGCTTGCCCTGAACTCCCTAGGTACCCCAGGATAGCCTCAAAACACACAGCAATCTTCCTATCTCTGCCTTCTGAATGCTGGGATTACAGGTGTGACCCACCATGCCTGGCATTTCACCAACTTGGAATCTAAGAAAAAATACTACATAATTACTATTAATTATTCCAACATTTAAAAGTAATAATATTGCAGAAAGTCTGTAGCAAATAAGGTACAATGCTAAAAATATAGCCTAATGATTATAGAACATGATAGAGACATTTATAGAAGCAAGAAGCAATTTACTGCAACAAAGAAGTCCAAAATGGGTTCATTCTATGGGCTAAAATCAAGTTGTCAGCTGGACTGTATGTTTCCTGCTGGTTCCAGGGGAGAACGTTTTCTGCTTCCCAGTGGTTGTCCACATTCCTTGGCTTCTGGTCTCCTTCTATCTTCATATCCAGCATGGCTGTGCTAATCTTTCATGCTGTGCCAAAGCTCTGCTCCTTTGTCTCCTTCATATCCTTATAGTTGTGTTCTGTGCTCGTGACTATTGTTTCTCTGCCACAGCTAATGCAGGATAAAGTCCCCAACTATAGTCAGATGACTCAGAGCCTTAATCTCACCATTTAAAAACTGATATACAACCAGGTTTAGGAAAAAGAGGTGAATTCCATTGGAAGGCCACTGTCCAGACAAAAACAGATGTCAGGAAATAAAGTTTCTGGAATGAATGACTAACAGGCATGTGATAACCTCAAGCTTTAAGTTCCTTCAGCATATCTAAATATCATCTTAATTACTTAATATGACAATTTTTCTTAGAAACAAAAGTTTTTATATATGAAGGGTTTTTTATCATTATTAATTAAGGTAATAATTATTTGAAAATATATGATGAACTGAACCATGTAATTATATGTCACCAAGGACAAATCATTAGTCAGGGAAAATTATGTGGGACATTATGGTAACAATGAGTAGCTCTCCTCATAGAAATTTATGTTTAAAGATCAGGCAAGTGGCATGCAGGGGAGCTCGCTGGGAACCTAGACAACAATGGAGTCCCATACAATTACCAGTGCCCAGGGCTGTGGCCTGCTAGCTTGCATCCAGGCCATGACAGAGCTGTGCAGAGACAAATCAGGCAAGGAGTGCACAAGGGAGCTCACAGGGAACCTAGAGAATAAAGGAGTCCTGCACCATTACCAGCACCCAGCAATGCAGCCTGCCAGCACCACACAATGCCAGAGCTGTGTAGAGACAGATCAGGCAAACAGTGCACAGGGCAGCTGGTGAGGAACCTAGACAACAAAGGAGTCCCACCCCATTACTGGTCCCCAAGACTGCACCTTCCTGCTTCCACCCAGAACAAGCCAGAGGCCAATGAAGATAGACGGGGTAAGTAAAACAGTGGAAGTAGCGCAGTGAGTCAGCAAATAGGGAGCTGGGTACCACTGACCAGCGATTGGTCCTGCAACTCTTCTAAGACCACAGTGAGAACAAAAGGTCTTGGAATATTAATTTCTTCTTGGGCCAAATTGGACATAACTGTTACATGGAGAAGAACCTCTAAAAATACCACTTGCTACTCTGTCAACACTGAATAAGTACAGCACTAGTACTGGAACCTATACAGGGGTCTTCAGTTAGTTCCTCCACCCAGTCTACCATGTCAAAGAAATCACTGCAGAGTGAGGGAATCCTGTTGGCTACAGTCTTTAATGAGTTGGAGTCAGATCTACCCACAAGAGCCTGGACTCTTGCAGAGTTCAAATCTGTAGGGACTCATTAAGCTCAATTCAGGCATTATATTCAGAAACTAGATAAGGAGTGATGGATGTCCCTTTGTGACTAATGTACTTAGGTTGGTACATTGTTGTTGTGGAGTTTTATGTTGTTGTTACTCTTTTTATTTCTTTATTCTGACATAACTATTTTGGTTCCATTTTGCTACTTTGCTGCTAGAATCTGTCTAACTTTCTGGGTTTCTTTCCACTTAATTGCTTTTATCTTTACAGAAGAGGGAAACTAGTTTATGGTTTGCCTCATACTGCAAGGTTCCACTGTTCTCCTCTTGTTCCCACACCCTCTTCTATCTTCTAGTCAGGATCAATACTTAGAAGTAAAAGGCTTTCAGTCTTTCCTAATTCTTCACCTTTTGTATTATTATAAGAAAGTATACAAAGTCCCCAGTGGCCCTGCAGTTGTCAGTCCTTACTGTCTTATATATGTCCCTTTAGCCTCTATTATCTTGTGGCATATATGAACATCTTGAGGTCTATATGGTCTTTCTAAGTCTGCTAACTCTTTTTCTAAGTTTTCACTCTCCTATCCTCCTACCCAAGGCCCACCTCCCCAGTGACCTTTTATTTAAAAGGGCACTACAGGTACCTTTAAGGGCTTGTATGTTGTAAACACATTGCTTATTAATTCTAAATTTTGGCATATGGTCATAGAGGTTAACTGATGAGTTCAAAGTTTTCAGAATATAAATTTTCAAAGCTTTTCATTTCCTTTACTGTGTTTGATACTCTTGATGGTACTGATTGTATTATAGCAACAAAGATAAACTGATTGTTCTGTTCAAATACCTCCCATGGTGTGTCAGAACTGAGAACTCTCAAGGATCATTACAGAGTCAAAGAGGACAACCCAGGAAGGAGCCACTTCCTAAGGGTCCCAAATAATAGGAAGAAAGGGACTTGCAACAATCATTTCCCAGACACCTGGCAAGGAATTTTTTTAAAAAAGTAACATTAGCGGGCCAGAGGTTTGGCTCAGTGGTTCTGGCACCTGCCTCACAAGCGCAAGGTCCTGAGTTCAATCCCCAGAAACCACATACAATGCTGGGTGTGGAGACTCATGCCTACCAGCAATCAATGCCACATACCACAGTGCCGGGTGTGGTGGTTCATGCCTGTAATCCCAGCACTCGGGAGGCAGAGGCAGGAGGATTGCTGAGTTTGAGGCTTGCCTGGGCTACATAGTGAGCTCAGAGCCAGCCTGAACTAGAAAGTGAGACCCTGTCTCAAAAAAAAAAAAAAAAAAAAAAAAAAAAAAAAAAAAAAAAAAAAAAAAAAAAAAAAAAAAAAAAAAAAAAAAAAAAAAAAAAAAAAAAAAAAAAAACCAGCAACAACAAAGGAATAGAAATGAGAAAAAAATTCAAAAGCCAAGACACAAAGATCACCACCACAGGGAAATTCAGGGAAAATAGAAATAGAGCACACTGAAATTCAAACACCAGAACTCTTTGAGATGGTAACCACAGCAGAACTAGTAAAACAGAAATCAAACTCATCTCTGAGACAAAAACAGAAACTGTCCACAGTGAAAGACTTCATTAAAAAAGAGATCAGCAATATGATAGAATCTAAGAAAGCAAAAGCAATGGAACCTTTTAAAAAACATCAAGCAGAGTTCCAGGTGATGAAAAGGAGAAAAGTTTGTGAAAGTAAAAGTAAGTTGGAAAGAAAGTAGGATGAGTGAAGCTGAGAACGAAATTTTGGACCTAGAGGACAGGATAGCAGCCAATGAACAGGAAACACATAATCTATGGAAAATAGCAAGGGACCATAAGAAATTAATCCAGCAGCTTCTAGACAATTCAGAGAATAATATAAAACTGACTGGAGTCACTGAGGAAGAAGCAGACAAAAAAAAATTGTTGACAAATATAATGCAAGAAACTTCAAAGGAAAAGAAAATGAGTTGGAAATACAGATAAATGAGGCCTATAGGACTCCAAAAGGCTGAGACATAAAAATATCTACACCTAGCTGGTCATGGTGACCCATGCCTGTAATCCCAGCACTTGGGAGGCAGAGACAGGAGGATTGCTGAGTTTGAGGCTTGTCTGAGCTACATAGTGAGCTCAGGCCAGCCTGAACTACAAAGCGAGACCCTGTCTCAAAAATAAAAAAAAAAAAATCTGCACCTAGACATATAATTATCAAGGTTCCAGATGCACAACAAAAGAATAAGATGTTGAAAGCACTTGGAGAAAGGAAAAAGTATCACCTACAAAGGGAAGCCCATCAGTATCATAGCACACTTTTCAACACAAATGCTCAATGCAAGGAGAGCCTGGAATGAACTGTGTCAAGCATTGCAGGAAAACAATCTCCAACCTAGATTGATATAATCTGCAAAGCTATCAGAATTGATGAGGAAATAAGATACTTCCCTGATGAAAATCACCTGAAAAAGCATCACAAATATGAAACCTTCCCTCCAAAACATTTTAAAGAATATCTTGGGAAAAAAAAAAAAAAACAAGTAAAATTACAAACCTATGAGACCCAACAGAGTGAACTCAGTGGGCCAAACAAGAAACTGAATGGAAAAGGACAAAAGTAAAGAATAAAAGAACCAAGAACAAGAAAACATGGCAGCCCTAGATCTGTCCATATTAGTCATAACCATTAATGTCAACAGACTCAATGCACGAGTTAAAAGAAACAGACTGACCCTTTGGATCAAGAAACAAGATCCTTCAATATGTTGCATACAGGAAACACACCTAAAATAGAAAGAAATCCGTAGACTCAAAATACAGGGATGGAAAACAATTCTCCATGCCACAGGAAACTGGAAAAAAGCAGGAGTGGCTATCTTGTTTGCAGATAAAATAGATTTCAAACCCAAACTGATTAAGAGAAAAAAAAAGTAACTGTATTCTCATACAGGGAACAATCTAGGAGAAAGAAAGAACAGTCATAAATATTTATGCACCCAACTATATAAAACAAACATTAATGAAAATGAAAAGCCAGATAATCACTAATACAATAGTAGCAGGGTACTTCAATGCTCTACTGTCACAAACTGACAGATTGAATGGACAAAAACTCAATAAGGAGCTAGTTGAACTAAACCAAACTTTTGAACAAATGGACTTAATAGATGTCTACAGAGTTTTTCACCCCACAAAGTCAGAACATATATTCCTCTCAGATGCTCATGGATGATTCTCCAAACAGATCACATCCTATTTAATAGAACAGGTTTAATAAGTTCAAAGGAATTGAAGTTATCCCTTGCATATGATCAGAACATAGGGACTTAAAACTGGAGCTGAATGGCAAAAGAAATTCCAAGATCCTCACAAACACATGGCAATTGAACAATACTCTGTTGACCAACCAAAGGACCACAGAAGAAATTAAATACTTTCTACAATTAAATGATACCTCAGTACAACATACAGGAGTTTATGGAACACAATGAAAGCAGTTCTATCAGGGAAATTCATAGCAGTGAATGCCTATACCCAGAAAATAGAGCAAACTTAAATAAACAATCTAATGCTAAACCTCAAACTACTAGGAAAAGAAGAGCAAGACAAACCCAAAGCTCATACAAGGGAGGAAATTACAAGGATCAGAGTAGAAATTAATGCAATGGAGACAAGGAGAATGATAGAATCAATGAATCAAAGAGTTGATTCTTTGAAAGGATAAATAAAATTGATAGACCCTTAGCCAAACTTATCAAACAAAGAAAGGAAAAGACGAAAACCCATGCGATCAGTAATAAAAATGGAGAAATCAGCACAGATCCAGTGGAAGTACAAAGGACAATAAATATGCATTTTGAAAATTTGTACTCAAAAAAGATGGAAGATATAGAAGAAATGGATAGATTCCTAGACATATATGAACTCCCAAAGCTAAATAAAGATTATATAAAATGTTAAACAACCCAACATCAATCTGTGAAATTAAAAATGTTATTAAAAAAAAACCCTACCGAGCTCCGGGCCCACCGTGCCGTGTTTCCAGCAGACTGGGGAACGAGCGGCGGATGGACCGGACCCAGCAGCTCCAGGCCAGCCATGCCGTGTTTCCAGCGGACTGGGGAACCAGCGGCGGACGGACCGGAACCAGCAGCTCCGGGCCCGCCATGCCGTGTTTCCAGCGGACTGAGGAATGAGCAGCGGGCGGACCGGACCCAGCAGCTCCGAGCCCACCGTTCCGTGCTTCCAGCGGACTGAGTGAGCAGCACGCGGACCCGGCTGCAGGGTGCAGTCCATTTCCAGTGGACTGAAGGCCGCCCAGCAGCACACTGTATCCTGGAGCTGTGCAGTGAGGAGTCAGACATGGAGGTAACTCATAAGCTCAAAGTATCCAGTATAGAATCTAACAAACCTTTTTTGTCTTATTTACTGTGTTTAATACTGATATTGGCATTTATTGTATTATGGTAACAAACATGATGTGATTGTTCTGCTCAAATACCTACCATGATGTGTCAGGAGTGAGAACTCTCAAGG
>PVIC010019334.1:0-30671 GCA_004025085.1 Thryonomys swinderianus | reverse complement strand
TACAACACACACACACACACACACACACACACACACACACACACACACACAGACCAAACCATACCGAACAAAAGACTCCTCAAAGAAAAAATGTTCTGAACAAAGTTTTATTTTCCATTATCTTACAACACAGAGATCATTCTGAAGGATAATTTAAGAAATGGGCAAGTGACGTGGTTCTTAGAACAAAAAGCAAACTGCTTCTGCTCATGTCTCAAAGCCCCAAACTTGTGGTGACATCTTTATTTAAGAAATAATCATCTGACAACTACAGGATCACAAAAGGCAAGTTTCTAGAGAAAATGTGGTTGGAAAGATAAGAGGAAAACCGAGGTGATACCTGAGTCACTAATCTCAAAGGAAAAAAAAATTGTAGATGGTGGTAAATCATGATGGATATTGTAGATAGGTTGTGGAGACTCTTCTGAGTATTTTCCATTGATTTATAAGAGTGGAAGAGAAATTGTAAGAACCATTAGTAGGAGTAGCAAAGCAATGATCTGGATGAATATATTATAGTTATTATGCTTGTTTTTTTCTGCAGGATTGGAAGAATATGGCTGTATATAACTGCAAAATTATGTGTGGTTTGAGTTTAGTATTTAATGAGCTTTGCTTCTCAGTGTGGAAGAGAACCAATGTGACTCTCATTTGGTGACACTGGTGGGACAGATGGTCATCTGTTTCACGTAATGAGGGTGTCATGGTAGTCTTCCTCCTTTGGCCACATAAAGACAGAAAAGTCAAGTTCACCTCGGACTCCCAAGTTTCTTTTTGGTATGGGCAGGGTACTCCATTTCTCTTAGGTGTGTAATAATCAAAGCCATCTTTCAGGTGCATTATTGGAGGAACCCAAGGACATTCTGCTATTTCAGTACTGTGATTCTTCTTGACAAAGACAAGAATTGCCTTCAATTCATAAGTTCTGTTTGTTTGTTTGGGTGGGGTTTCTTTGCTGTATGCTCTGTAAATTCAAAACAAATAGATCAAAGCCACTAATCTAGTTTTCTTCAACTCTTTGAACTGTTGTTCTGTCCTGCATATTCAAATAGTGAATGCCCATAATATCTCTTTGTTATTTTCAGAGACAATTGTGCTTCAGCTATCACTCCATATTCAAGAATTGTCTTTAGTATCACTTGTTCCTATGATTATTCTTCTAAGATACCTAAAGTAATATACAGTGGATTGTTGAATATTTCTCTCAAAATAAGTTTTTCTTAAAAAAACTCATAAGAGTGCCAGGCATGGTGGCTCACGCCTGTCATCCCAGCACTTGGGAGGCAGAGACAGGAGGACTGCTGAGTTTCAGGCTTGCCTGGGCTACATAGTGAGCTGAGGGCCAGCCTGAACTACAACAAAGTGAGACCTTGTCTCAAAAAAAAAAAAACTCATAAGAAAAAATTTCTTTATATTCCTTTATAGAGAAGCATATAAAAAGTTACAGCTATATAAAAATAATCAGTCAATGTTTTCAAAAAAACTTTATGGAAACTTTCTATGATTTCTTTTCAAGACTGTATTCAAAACATGCAGGGATACTCTTTATTTGGTCTTATTAAAATATGTTCATGTTTGTGTCATATATTTATAATTTTTTCTATTAGGGTTTCTTTAGACAACACTCTTAGAATAAATGCTATAGTTACTAAGGTGAATGTTGGCTATACTTTTCACTGAAATACAAGTGGCAGCTGGCACACCTGGGAAATAATATTTTGTTACATATCATTGACTTATCTCTTAGTCCTCTGCCTGTAACATATTTTACTTTTGTGGAGAGCATGAACACACACCTATTGTATAAATGCTGTGTTTTTAACTTTTTCACGGTTGTTTCATGGATCTGCTCTGGCCTTGCGAAGTAGGTTATATGATCTTGTCATCTCTATTGAATGCAGGTGGGCAGCGGGGAATTGAGAACTTTCATTTACAAAGAAATGAACTTTTTCTGGGCATGCATTAGTATGACATTAAATAAACTCCTTCTGTATTTTGTATTTGTTCACAGTCTCTATGCACAAGATCATTACTTCTTGTGGCCAAAGAGATCCTATGGTGTCATATTTGGTAACATAGTAAACAAGGCAGAGTCAACATTAAAACATTTTCATGACAAGCATTTTTATTTTCTGCATTTTAGCTTTCAGTATTTTAAGAGGGGTAGACTTTGTACCAGGAAGGATCATGGTAATAAACATAATTCACCAGATAACTCAAGTCAAGAGATAAGAAATTGGTTACAGAATTGTTAGAGGAGCAAGGAAGCAAACAAAGAAGTGATAAAGGTTCAGAGACTAGGAATAGTGGGAAGTTGGTGCTCCTGGCCCAAATGGAAGGAAAAGAAATTACTAAGCATCTGTGAAAACAGGAACTGAGGAGAAAGACCTGTGAGTGTGGTCTGAGGGCAGATGCAGAAAGTGCCTGAGATGTGCGACTGAAGCTGATGGATGTTAGAAAACAATCCAGGACTTCTCTGTGTTCTAATTTCTCAGGGCCGACCCCAAGTAGAGTCTACCCAGCAGAGGAGTCAGGGTAAAAGGTAGAGAACAGGAATGAGCATGGCCTTGATCTGATTTCCTGGCTGTGAGCAAAGAGCAAACCTCATCCAATCATATGTACGAAGTATGCACAGTGCATTATGTCTACCACAATAAAGCTACTGAAAAATCTTTCAGTGCTACATTTCAGTCTTCTTTCTCTCTTCAACAATGATTTTGTCATTGATAATTCCAAAATTGCAGGTTGGTGTTTATAAGAAAATGGTATTGATAGATGGAGAGAAATACAAAGACTCTTTCATAGTTCCAGATTGATGTATTCTCACCTCAGCATATGTTTGATCACCTTCCAACTTTTCATTTCATTCTTTTAGCAAATATTTAATAATTGACTATTCTGTGCCAAGTACTGAACTAGACACATGCAATACAGAGAGAAAAAGAATGTTTCCTGTTCTCAAGGAGATTAAATTCAGTAGGAGCTACCTACAACACATACAGAGCAAATATATACAAAAGCAATTTATAATAATGAACTGACATATAGTTTGTTGTCATAGCTGTATGACACTTATGAATATCTACTTGTAATCTCTCTATATGTACATATCTGTTTAAGTCTTTATCTCATGTAAGGTTTTTTGCACATAAATATAAATATATTGTGGTGAGTGCTCCAAGTGTCTGTCAGTAGAGAAGCACTGTGACACATGAGGGGACAGCTTCACAGAATGAGTCAGAGTCCTGTGTGCCACAAGCCAAGGTCTTTGCAATCGAGCTCCCATACTTGCCCCTGTTACTTCTCTACCTCCTCAAGTAGAATTGGTCTCCCAGCTGCCACTTCCCTTGCATATACATTCACCACCCCCCACACCTGGTGTTGTCTTTGTGCTCTCTGCCAGCAGCTTCCTCTTTTACTTCTGACTAACAAACAGTGCCCTATGGTGAGCTGTCACCTCAGTGACATCTTTATCAGTTTATGTAACTCCGGGAGCTCTTCAGGGATCATTCAGCCAGAAAGATTCCTCGTTTTCCTAAAATCCCACTGTATCTGCTTATGTGTAAGGCTTATGTCCTGTATTATACTGAGATGCGACCACTCAATAAATACACAACAGATGCCTATTGTGCCTCCGATTGGAAATGTATGTCTGTTTTAATGGTCCTTTCACCTTATCTCCTCGGTGAGATTTAGTTTCTGAAAGGAAGATAATGCTGTGTACGTTTACAATTGTATTTACCTCAGGAGAAATAAAATGCTTGAGTATGACAACTACCGAATAAAAGCTGGCAAATTTGTGAAGTGGTTTTATTTAGCATTAAAGCTATGTAGTGATTTTTAATGCATGAAGTGATTACATTAAAAATTGCTATGTTCCTCCTTGAAGCAGCTGTATTTTATCCTTCAAATTTCAGTATGTGATTTAAATCTACATTAAAACAGTTACAGGAGTCACTTTCTGATATATGCTCATTTAATATGTACATAAGAATTATGACAATAAGTGAAAGTACACTGAAATATGCTTTTAAAGAAATGTATTACTATTGGATTATGTTATTTTACTTTGTCTTATATTTAAAAAAGGAAAATATTGGGCCATAGGGTTAGCTCAGTGGTTCCAGCGCCTGCCTCATAGGCACAAGGTCCTGAGTTCGATCGCCGGTAACCACATACAATGCTGGGCATGGAGACTCACGCCCACCAGCAATCAATACCACATACCACAGTGCCGGGCATGGTGGCTCACGCCTGTCATCCCAGGACTCGGGAGACAGAGACAGGAGGATTGCTGAGTTCAAGGTTTGCCTGGACTACATAGTGAGCTCAGAGCCAGCCTGAACTACAAAGCGAGACCCTGTCTCAAAAAAAAAAAAAAAAAAAAAAAAAAAGGAAAATATTAGGGATAAAGGTAAAAATGAGAATTAATTCATGTTATATACTGGTACAAATTCCCTAATGTTGAGTTTGACTGTGAGTTGCATCTAAAATGTACAATAAAGAATTCAATTTTTTAAAAAAGGAAAATAAGAGCTGGATATTTAGCTCAGTTGGTACCATGCCAATCTTGGATGCACAAGGGTCTGAGTTCAATCATGGTACCACACACACACACACACACACACAAACACACACACACACACAAAGGAAAATATTTTGGAGGAATTTCAATATTTAATAACTCAGTTCTCTGTATTATGTCTCTATGCAGAGGCTGAAATGTCCTTCAATCCATGCTGCTTCCCATGAAGGCCCTACACAAAGAAAGAACAGAAAGGGGAAGTAGACACATCACGTTGTGCTTAGGTCTGCTGGCAGATTTCCATGATGTCAGCCCAATTCTTCTTCTTGTTGTTCCAAAGCAGGAGCTCATGGGCTTATTTCTGTGCTTTTTAAAATCCACTGCCCATCATAATTTGAAGGGTCCTCTATAAAGTAGCAGGTGACCTGGGTCTTCTTGAAAGTTAAAATCGTGAAGACGGGATTGTATGCCTTGCTTTGCACCCGATAGGTGGTTCTAAGTTGCCTTCTGACCAAGCTCCTGAAAACAGTACTGAGACGCTCTCTATAAATAAGTAGTTTTGTTTACAGGAACTTACTGGGGAACTGGACTTGTACCACCTGCCGTTTGCTCAAGGCTGAGAAATGAGAGGAGGGGGTTTCAGCCTCTAAGATAATTCAAATCAGGCCATCTACTGCTATGCAGTAAGCTGTTTTGTCTTGTTGGACTGAACTAGGTAATAGATTGTTTCCTCTCACTAGCACACTTTAGAGATATTTAATGATGCTTTTCTTTTTCTCCTACCATACCTGGCCCTCCTTCTTTTAAGCTTTCAAAGAATGCATTTTCTTTGCCTAATGTGTTAACTAAAAGAGAATTGGGAAGGTTGAAAAAAAAAGTGTGAAAATAACCTGCCTCGAATGATGAAAATAAATGTCTGCAGTTTTATACTCACCCCAAATTCTCAATTTAAACCAGCTAAGAAGCTCCAATCCTGTGGGCTAGTGGCAAACTGGAGTCCATATGGAGTTTCTCAATTGGTCTTCTGAGTAGGTGGCATATAAATATCATGGCAGCATTTCTGTCTTGTCCCCACTCTGGTCAGGATGCAAGACTGTTTTCTGCTGGGTTGGCCCTGTGATTGGAATGTCCGAACAGAAGTCATTGTTCCTTTTTTTCTAATGAGGTGATTGATCTCTCAGCTAGTAGCTAAAGCCAACTTGTTTCCTAAGTTGTGTCCTGTGAAACTAGGATGTTATGAAGAAAAGGAGGCAGTTCTATTACTAACTTGAAGCTCATTGAAAACTTGCTATGAAGGTAACTAAGAAGTGAGTGGGTAGAATTTTCTGTACATCCTATAAAATAGGAGCTAATGTGAAGAAACAGTTCAACAGAAACTGAAAAAAAAATCCTATCGTTCTCCCCTAATTTTTCCTCATTTAGCCCACTTGCCAGTACCATAGCCCACGCGGACTCAGATGCCTGGGAACATCTGTAAGATGAAGAACTCGTACTGTATTCTGAGTCATATTTTCTATTTTTACTTGAAAAACCTATTTAAAGCTTGGTGACTATTAGTCTTGTCCTGATTTTCCTCAGTTCCTGTGAGTTAGTTGATTATTTGCAAAATGTACGTTAATCATCAGCTATTGTACACCCAAGGTTAGAGGATGGAAGAAACTGACAGCCTATGGGACGAGAGTTTAAATAACAGTTTTAAATGTCATTCATTTATTTAATCAGGAAAAGGCAGAATTGTTTTGTTTCTTGAAAACTGAAGAAGAAGAGGCTGTGCATGAGGGAAAACACTGGAAGAACCGAGTGGCAGAACTCTTCTCTGCCCCATGCCCTGCCCAGCTTTCATTAGCAGTTAGAAGGAAGTAGATCCGAAAATAGACAGGCATGCTACTGAAGTATCAGCGCGTAACCAGTGCATTCAGACACACCACAAAAACATACACTCAGGATTTCACGGTGCTCTTCCACTGGCAATGTCACAAAGCTGCCTCAGGCAGTGTTCGCCTCCTTCTTGGGCAAGGTAGGGCTCCTTTCTCCACCCACCCTGCAGCCAACTCCTATAAATAATTTTTCTTGAAGGGCAAACTAAAGTTTCTTGGTTTCAAAACATACTTGTCATGATGAGGGTAGTCCTGCTCACACCATGAGAAGTCAGTTTCATGTGCTTGGTGAGCACAGGCATTGAGGAGAGGTGTATTTTCCAGCAAAAGACTTGGATCTAAGTGACAAAGCCTTAAAAGCAAGCTCAAGTGGTTTCCTCACAACACGCTGTACATCGTTCATGGCTATTTACAAAAGGGTATTGCTCTCATTTTTAAAACGTGCATGATATCTTAAGGTTATGATGCTGTCACTGTGTACAATGAGGATAGCAGATTTAGTTGTGGAAAACCTGGCCTTATTAAGTGTATTCTAGATCCATTCAAACCTCTTGGGGCTTCCCTAGGTTAGTAAGTGCTAAGTGAAATGGAGAATTAATGCCTTTAGAAGTTTAATTGAGGTTGAGAAAACCCCTAAAATACAATCCAGACTTTCACCTTGAATATTCAGTGGGTTTTGTTTTTATACTTGAATTAAATTGCTAACAGCTTGAGTCCTACCTCAATAGATCAGAAGGCCAAAAAAATTGTCAAGTTTTGTCCTATTTCTATGCATGGAACAGTGTCAAGAAATTACCAGTAATCGTAATCAAGATGTTTATGAGATTTAAACCAATGCAATCTACCCAGATGGCCAGGCTGGGATCCCTGTCTGTAGCAGTTTGGGGTGATGAGGGCTGGGAAGCCACCATGAGAGAAGGAGAGGAACAGATAAGATCGGAAGCTTCCTATCACAGTTTAGCAGTGAGCCCCAAGGATGGAGTTGCTGCCGCAGGATCACCACGGTAATAACCTGTGCCATGAGGAGCGAGTCCCTCAAATCATGGCTAGAGGAAAACAGGCTGGACAGCCAGGATATTCACCTGTGGTGTTTGCAGGTGAGCTGTGTTTCTCCTCAAGACAAATGTACTGGTATTTCCCCATCCTGTCTTATGCTGGTGATAATAGCAACATAAAATTCACTTTAACATATACTTTTAATGGTATAAGTTTTGTCTATGTGGTTCCATAGTTAAATTTTCAAAAAGCCACATTTAAGAGAATTATTGTTCTAAAATACATTAAAGATAAAGAAAAACCTATCAAAATAGCCAGGTCATATATTAAAGATTTCAGACTCATGACAATATTCTCTTTCTTCATTATATTCTTCAAAGAAAACAGTAAATATAGTATTTCATTTTGCTATGTTTTCAAAAACAAACAGATCGTTAATTTTTAAATAAAAAGTGAGAAGCTGAGTTTAAGACTTGAGATAACTTTCAGAAAGAGGAACCACTCTTTTAATTTTGGGATTTTTAATAAAATATTGATCCTTTTGTGCTGGAATAAACCACAGTCTAGAAAACAAAACAAGCAAAATAGGAAAACACAGATATTTATGGTTACATGCAAGTTTACTTTTTTTTTTTTTTTTTTTTTGCTTTTTGAGACAGGGTCTCGCTTTGTAGTTCAGGCTGGCCCTGAGCTCACTATGGTGCCCAGGCAAGCCGCCGCGAACTCAGCAATCCTCCTGTCTCTGCCTCCCGAGTGCTGGGATTACAGGCGTGAGACACCATGTCCGGCATTGTGGTATGTGGTGTTGACGGCTGGTGGGCGTGTCTCCATGCCCAGCATTATATGTGGTTCCCGGGGATCAAACTCAGGACCTTGCGCTTGCGAGGCAGGCGCCGGAACCACTGAGCTAACCCTCCGGCCCAAGTTTACTTTTTTTGAAAAGAGCTCACTCTATAGTAGATAGACAAAGTGTTTTCTTTCCTCTAGTACCTTGTCCAGGAAAGTCAATGGTCTCTACAGTGAGAAAACAAACATGGCGGCTGCCATGTTACAAGTCCCAGAGTAAGCTGAAGATGGGATGAAACATATATGTAACTTCTATGAACCACAGGAATCATAATAAGAAGTAAATGTAGTTGGAAATTATAATGCTCCTACTGGCTACTTTACTGATACAAGTTATGTTTTGTTGTGGGTGATGATTAGGTGGAGAGAAGATATTTTTCATTTACTAATTAATTGATTTATGCATTCATTCTATCAACAAATGTTTAATGAACATGTACTATGTGCCCTAAGTAGAAGAGTATGCTAAATTATACTGGTGACATTTTTGATACATTTATCTGAATTGAGTCAAATGACATTCAAAAGTTGATGTCTGATTTACTTAGTAGGTTTTCAACCAAATACCTGGATAAATTATTTGCCAATAGATAATAACTTCAGAAGAATTGCATCATAGCTGTTATAAAGAATGAGTTGTCCAGAACTCATTCTCATTCTCAATTTCCCATATCATCCAAGTTGCCTAGTGTTGGCATCATGGACAGTGTGAGTACTTGTCCACTTCCTCTCTGTGCCCCTACAACTGATGCATGCAGGGAACTGCTTGTTAAAAGACTGTTGACAATCACAAATAATGTTTTGAATTTCTGTTATGGAATAATAGAGCAGCATTTGCTAACTCTCAAGTAGAGCTGAGAAAGTGGCCAAAGCACTATCTCCTTCAGTGACTGAATGAATTACATTACTCTGCATCTCACTAACGACAGAAGGAGGGGTCAGGTATCAAAGAAGATGATTTGTTGGCAGTCATCTCATGGCATTGAGACAGAGTGTTGCTTGTGGCAGGCAGCTCTAGCCCTAGAGTGAGCCAGGCTTTAGGTTTTAGTCTTGGGGAGGGTGTGTGTATCCCAGAGGAAGCACAAGGAGTTACCGCTAAGTGAAAAACAGTTACCATTTCCTGTAAGCCACCCTCCACTGCTCTAACTCCAGAGGAGAGAGCAAGTGGAGATGAGTAAGAGAGGAAGAACAGACAGGGCACAGATCCTCATCTCCACCCCTCCCAGCATGGATTTGTAGTCACTGACTCGGCCCCAGTGTCTGGGGTAGTGACTCTAAGTTTATGAAGGGCCTGTGCAATTATGCAAAGGCCCTTTGAAATTAAATACAAAATTACACAACATAGGTATCATGTTTGTAAGAGGTCTTGGGTAGTTCAGGAGACTGGGTTATGCTTTCTTGCCTGTCTAAAGACTCTATTTAGAATGTAAGAAAAAGATCCTTGAACTGGATGTAAGACCGGATGCAACTCTTCTGTCTAGTAATAGCTACACTTGTAAAAGTGTGGATATTCATGTATCTTGCCATCTTTGTCCTGTCATCATCATCATCATCATTGTCATAATCATCATCATCATCTGCAGAACGGAGAGGAGGTGAAATCTGAGCCTAAACTATGAATGAGATCTTGTGTGGTACGTGAAAAGGTAGTGACCAGGAACAACAGTTACTTCCTGAGTGTGGCCTAAAACTATTTAGTATCATCAGCTCTAATCTTTTGTAAAATAAGGAAGGGAAGTACTTTATAATTTTTTGAGTTAAACTGCTTAATTAGAAAATAGATATTTGAAGATAAACAGATATTTAAAGATAACAGCCTGGTCTTTAGGTAGAGTCAGATCATGGTATCTAAGTATGGAAGATGCATTGGAGGAAGAAGATTCAGAAAGTAGATCTCCAGGGCAGAGGCCCAGATGTCTTACTTTTCATCTCATAGAAGGAATACTGGTTATATTTTTTTGCTGGAGCAGGCTTGAGTCTTTGTTGTAAGTGTTTCAGTTCTGAATGAGAATATTTACTCCTGTATAAGGAGGCTAAACATTGTATTCTAATAAAATAATAACAGATTGACACTCTTATTAATTCACTTTGTACTTGAAGTAGAATATCAGGTTTGGACATGTGGTATCTGGGCAGCTTTGACTCTTCCTTCTAGTTGCTATTTTCCCCCATATTTGTACAGGAAAACAAGAAAACTCCAGGAACAGCTCTCTAGGGACCAAAGGATCAATTTTTTTTTTCTTTTTGAGACAGGGTCTCACTTTGTAGTTCAGGCTGGACCTGAGCTCACTATGTAGCCCAGGAAAGCCTGGAACTCAGCAATTCTCCTGCCTCCTGAATGCTAGGATTGCAGGTGTGAACCACCACACCTGGCACTGTGTATGCGGTATTGATTGCTGGTGGTCATGAGTCACCACGCCCAGCATTGTATGTGGTTACCAGGGATCAAACTCAGGACCTTGTGCTTGTGAGGCAGGTGCCGGAACCACTGAGCTAAATCTCTGCCCCCCCCCACCAAGGCTCAAATTTATGGGGCTGTCTCAGTGTGAATAAATGAAGCTTCAGAAGTTTGGCATCAGGCTATCAAAAGCCTTTGGGTAAAGTACACAGTGGAGTAGTACTCAGGCATAAAGATGGATATAATTGAATCATTTGTAGGAAAATGAATACAGTTTGTGACTGTTACACTAAGGGAAGTAAACTGGACATGGAAGGTTAAATACACATGATTCTAATCACACAAGAAAACAAAAGCATAAATAATTTAAAGAATAAATAAAAGGTAAATAATAGGAAAGAGGGAGTGAGACTTTGTAGAGGTGGGAAGAGAACCTGGGGATGTGAGTAAATTAGGGTTGGCAGGGAAGGGGAAGTAATGAAACAAAGAAACAAAAATAATATTTAAATACAACTAACATACACTGTCTTAAAATTTCATTGGGCAACTATGAAAAACATCATGTCAGAGATGTAGACAAACATGTATCCCTAAAACAACACGTTTCTTAACCTAGTCATCCTATAGACATAACCCACGATGGACAAGGCTATGCTTCTAACTCTTAAGGGACCTCAGACTACCACATTGCTTCGAAGGCAAAGCCATCTATTGTATTTTTGAATCAATCAGTGAAGTCACTAAATCTATTAACAAAATGAGATGTTCAGAAATTGAATTGTTTTAAGAACTAAGATGTACAGCAAGAAGGAAGGAAAGTTAGGATGTAGCTCAGCATCTGACTCCAAATAACTGCCTGAACATCCATTTTTGGAACTCGCCAAAATTCATTTGCACTGTTTTGTATCACACACAAGAATTTCCCTGTAATTGTCCTTCTGTGGGTGGCTTATTTTACTTAACATAATTCTCCAGGCCCCTCCTGTATCAGCGCAGATGACTGGACTCATCTGTGGAAAGTACAATGATGGCTACCAGAAGCTGGGAGGATGACAGGTCAGGGAGATTTGGGTCAAGGGACCACAAACTTCCTTAGGGCTGGAAGAATAAGTTTAAGAAATTTTCTGTGACAATAGTGTGACTAGCAGTATTTTTATATTTAATAAAGAGTTAAGAGTAGATTTTGGGTGACTGTACACACACACAAAATAAGTGTCTGAAAAAATGTGCATGCTAAATAACTCAATTTAGATATTTTATAGTGTGACTCATAAATACACACAATTTGTTTCAATTAAAAATTGAAACCAAATGAAAAATCAGTTGAGGATGCACAGTTTAATTTCTGCCTGTGATAAAATTGCTTAAATGTAGGCTTCTAAAGCAATAGAGATCTTACCTACGAGTGAATGGGTTTGTGAGCAGCAGGATTAAAATGAAGTTAGAGTCCGTATCAGTAGGAGTAAAATATTGCCTGCATTTTCTCCTACACCATTCTGGAATGGGGGGCACAGAACAGCTGCATGTGACCTTCCGTCCCTCAGTAGGGACTCTGTAGGGGCCATGACAGCTGCACTCTCTCTGCCCTTGGCTTGGAAAACCATGAACCTCTCCAGGCCTGATCAGAGACGCCCCCATCCGATCTGTGTGAGAGGTCGCCAGAACGTGCTCCTGCTCTCAGAGGAGCACTCACACCACAGGAAGTCTCGTTACCAAACCAGAAGAAGGCATCTAAGTAAGAATAGTAGCACCTTCAACTTGAAAGTGCCTATTTACCGAAGCAGCACTTTCATCTGGGACAAAAAACCCTGAAGAATATTTTTAGTAATAGTCTTGGTCATAGAAAAGGCATCTGCTCTTTTGATTTCAAGCCGCAGTTCTACCTTTGTGAAGATGCTGAGGGTGGTGAAGGGAACTCTCCACCGCCTCACATAGCTACCCGTTGATGTTTAATATCAGGCTCTTTCTCTTTTATGGACCAATTCTCCTCCAGATGCTCCTTCTACTCATCACAGCCAACATTAAGTTTTAAAAACTCAAAGTTCTCAACCCAGGTTTCAAAATCTAATCCCATGGGTAATTATAGAAAGTCACTGGCAATGAATCTCACACCTCTTCCACTAATCCCACTTCTCTCTTCTCCTTCTAGTATCTCCTTTCCCAGGTTCAGCTCCCCCCACACACACCTTAACTTCCCATCTGCAGGACATACTTGCATAAATGATAGCTGTTTACACAATCATATTCTTCAAGTAGTCTTTATCTTATGACAGCAAATACAAGTTGGCTCCTCATTTTGATTTTTGACTCATTTTTCTTATCTAATCTAGACACTCTCCTCTGCAGACAACTTGATCTCTTCAGTGTTTTTCCTGTCTACTCATGTTTTCCTATTGGTTGGGAGGTTACTTCTCCTCCTGCGCTTCCCTTAATCTTTTCTCCTCCTCCCAGGACATCTTTCCAAGTCTCCTCCTACCCTTTATTCATACCCCTTCTCAGACATATTGCCTCCATGAACCATTTCTGTGTCTCAAAATACATGTAATGTTTCTGTCTTTGGCATTCTCCAAACATACAGTTGACTTTATCGGCTGTCAATTAGGCCATACTTGCTTTGTAAGAGATATGCTTACAGGCCAGAGGGTTAGCTCAGTGGTTCTGGCACCTGCCTCGCAAGCGCAAGGTCCTGAGTTTGATCCCCGGTAACCACATTATAATGCTGGGCGTGGAGACACGCCCACCAACAATCAACACCGCATACCACAATGCCGGGTGTGGTGGCTCATGCCTGTTATCCCAGCACTCGGGAGGCAGAGACAGGAGGATTGCTGAGTTCGCGGCGGCTTGCCTGGGCACCATAGTGAGCTCAGGGCCAGCCTGAACTAAAAAGCGAGACCCTGTCTCAAAAAAAAAAAAAAAAAAAAAAAAAAAGATATGCTTACATGTCTCATTTTTCCAGCTAAACTGCAAAGTTCTTAATGTGTGAGACTTAAGCTTATTTGATTTTCAGTGCTTGAACTGGTACTCTGGGCATAGCCATTAATCTAGACATATATACAAGTTACAAAAGTATAAATTTAAATAAATATGTGTTTATTTTTGGTAAATTAAGTAGGTGAAAGAATTAGAGTAACATAAAAAACAAAGTGGACCATATCGTCTTTTATGATAGTGGCCAATTTAATTCTTCAGTTGGCTTTCTATCTATGGAGAAGTGTTTTTTTTTTTTTTAACTAAAAAGTTACAAAACTTGAGCACACAATCCAGATGCCAAAATGAGTAATTAAGTCACTCCTGCAGTGACATCTTTTAAATGAAGTGCTTTTCTATCCGCTACATCTACCTGAAGAATAATACTAAGGAGTTTTCCACCTACGACTTTGTCTCTTAATAAATTGTATTGGAAACTTGTGTGCTTCTTCTCTAAAATAGCACACCAACTTCAGCATTTCCTTAGATGGCATGCTGATGACTGAAGAACATCACTTACAAATTATTTGCCAAGTTATTTTTATAAGCCAGCGTTTCTGCTGGGGGAAATTGCTTAAATGTTTGGCCAACTTGAGCCTCCAACAAATAGTGCTTGTCAATAAATATTAAACAATCATATGAATATGGAGTTGAAAATATGAATTATATCTATGTCATGGGATTTACTATTCTCTTTTGGAGATGCCTGGAGTATAGAGGCTAAAAGGTCTCTTGCAGATCCTGTATTATTCATTGAGGAGCAGTCACAGAGGACTGCGACTTGAAACTTTTTCAACTGTTGAAGACTTTTACAGGAAAGCAGCCTTCTTCACTGTGCTCTCTTATCCGAAGAGGAAAAAATCATGCAGACTGAACGGTAATGGTGCTTTTAAAAGGCATCATCTTTCGGGAGGTAGGTATTTGATATAAAATACAGGTTCATTTGGGGGAATTTGAGATGCGAGGGTTTGTTTTCATTTTATCAAACAGTTCAAGAACAAAAGGTTAACGAGTTGACAGAGGCCACACTCCAAGGATGGATTTCATTCAGTGTAGCCTGGGTTATAGAAGAGTGGGACGCACGGGACTGTTTCTGAGCCCGGTCACAAGAGGACAGGGGATCAGCAGAGGATGGACTGGACTGCTTTTGTCACTGAGCGTGCCTTTCAGCGATCTCTACTCATTTAACCACCTGTGTTTCTGTTTGTGCTTGACGACCTTGAACCGTGGGATCACAACTGGACCCAGAGCCAGGCTGCCTGGTCTGAAACTACTTGGCCACTTATGAGGTCTGCAATTTGGAGAGGGTCCGCCATTTGGAGAGAGCTATTTCACTTCTCTGAATCAGTTCATTGATGTACAAAGTAGGCATTATGGGAATATCTTCCTATTTAAGTAATTGTGAAGGCTGAATGGGGTCATATTTTTCAAGCACTTAGAATGTTGCCCAGTACAGTTAAACAGAAACACAACAGTTATTCCTTGCAGTGCTGCCTCAGCCCCAGCCATGGAGGCCATCTAAGGATGTAAAAAATTTCTGTATGAATGTCTAATGACACTCTGATTCCTCTAAGGACTATCAAAACTCAGCTATGGTGGGTCAAATGATTTTTAGTGGAGCAAGCTGCTGAATCAGATCCTGAGTTCCGGGTGAATGTCAGTGTAATTATAACTCCTCTAATATTGCTCCTTTCCCATGACTCATGACTGTCCTAACCGAAGACCCCTGTATTTGGGAATGCAGCTTGCCAGTGGCCTGGTGGCACACGGCTGTCATCACGGCACCCCGGGAGGCCGAGGCAGGACTTCAAGGCGGAGCCCAGCCTGGGCCCCTCAGCTGTTTAGTGAGTTCTATCCAAAGTAGAAAAAAAAAAATAAAAAGGGCTAGGGATGTGCTCATTGCGAAGGTCCTGGATCAGTCTGTAGCGCCAGAGAAAGAGAGGGAACTCATGAGTGAGAGGAAGTGAGTGAGAGAGGGACATTCAGCTTGCCTTTCAGAGAGACCGTGAGCGACATACCTCTGAATGTCCAAGTAACTGGAAGCATAGAGACCACCTGGGGACCTGTGATTTTTCTCAAGAATGAGTGTAGGATCTGCCGAGGCTTCATTCTGAGGCTCAGTGGCTTCTTCTACTCTAAATAGAAACCCTGGGGACTTCCAGGCCTGCTCAATGGATATGGTTAGAGCCCACCATGTCGGGAGGGGAGTGGGGCCCCTCCCCCACCTGACTGACTGCTTGGGGCTTAGACTAAAAACAATGCATTATCTCCTCTCCTGTCTGATCTCACTACTGTTCTTTAGTTTTCCTCTCGCAAAGAACTTGAGCCACACTCTGAAGTCTGAGCATCTAGCCACTCTTCTGCAAGGGCTGATGCTCTTAGCTGAGGTTTGTTGTCTAAGTAACAGAGCCCAGTCTCCTATGCACATTACTGAGTAATAGTTTCTGGGAGACTGTGGAAAGTATGCGATATTGGCATAATAGATCAAGACTTTCATCAACTTAAAAGGAAAGGAATTACAAGGTAGTTGCTGACAGGGAATTGTAGCTTGATAGGGCACTCAGGGGGCAGATACACTAAAAGCATTTTGGCACAGTGAAGTGTATTTCCTGGACAGATGTGTTCCATTCATGATAGGAGGGTCTTGCACTTCTCACGAGTTTTAACATGCCATTACAAGTAAGCAGAGGCCGTGTGTGTCAGCTACCTTATCACAGGAAGCCCCACACTGTCACCCTCTTAAGGTGACATTACTTCAAGGAAACCACCAGTTTTCTTCTGAAAAAATAAATAAAGCAGTGATTTTATTTTAGTTTGATGCTTTCTCTACTCAGCTTGGTGATGAGATCAGGAGAAAAGCGGCAGCATTTGGGTTTGTGTGGACGCTTGTAAAACCCTGACCATTTTAGCACATGGCTTTGTTTTGTCTTTTTACACTTTCTCTTGATAAATTCCTCATAGTGTTAGTGTTATTGACATTCAGATGAGTTAGCTTACAAAATTGTTGCTCAAAAAGAATGGAAATATTTTCTTATTTTCTCAAATAGAAAAAAAAAAGAAATGCCCACTGAAAAAAATTCTCAAGGCTTTAGGGGGATCACAAAATATATTTTTCTACAGTACTGTTGTGTATGAGAAAATCTGGAAGCCAAAAGCTATTTTCTTCTAATTTTTACACTACTTTTAATTTTTGAACTCTTCCTGTAGCCCATTATTTTCTTTATAGCTGCATAAACAGATCAGAATTTTCCTTCACCCAGGGAGCCCCTTTTCATCATAAAGTCTAATAAGAAGGGCCCAGACATAACTACAGTGTCCCAGGCTGCCCTTTTGTAGTAGACGAAAGGTAAAACGAGCTGATCAAGTAACAAAGTACAAATTGATGCAGGTAGTGAGAACGGAGAACTGGTTTTCTGCCCTGTAAACGTCTACACAAAAGCGGAGAATATGGTTAAAAACCTTGGCGGCAGCCGGTTACCGGAATAGCTCGCACTTCCAGGAACAAATGCATTCCTAATGAACTTGTGGACACTGCATTCACCGCAACAGCGGCAGGTCTTCTCACACAGGCACCCCCGGTGCCCGCCAGTGCAGGGTTTATTGACCTTCTGAAAACACTGACAGAGGAGTGGGCTGCCAGATGAGAGGCAGAGAGCCGTCCAAAACATCTTGGAAAGGCCTCTGAGAGAATTTTTACTGTTTAGAAGACCTACTCCCCAGTTTGCCAAAAGTCAGTTTTTCGTTAACGGATTCAAAGAGTGAAAAAATTATATGGTTTTCTAATGACATAGTCACACAGTCCCTTCCAAGACTCACAATACCTGCAGAGATTCTGTTTCGCTCTGAGGCAGCTCTTGTTTCTTGATTGTAGTATAAACATACATTCCGTTGGACTGAGAAGTGCTTTTCTTTCTCCGCTCCTTTACATGATTTTGCAATCTTCGTGTGTATGAAACAGCAAGTCTACCATGAAAGGAGTATGTTTCTACAGGATACAATCCTTCTTACAAACTAATAGTTTGGTCCTTGGAACTAATCAGCCAGAGAACACAGTCTTCTTCACATCTGGCTAAAACCAGAAGAACTAAAGTCACTAAAGAGTGCTATTTTATTCAACTCAAACTCACTGGCTAAATCTCCATTAAGTGCTTCATTGATAAGAAGTCAATACGCCCTAAAAATATAAAACTACAAATTTCATGTTCAAGGAAAGATTGTTTTATTCAAAATAACTTTTCCTGAGAAGCCTTTTGCATTGTTACACTTGACCAAGTTGCCTGAGGTTAAAAAGTTCAAGTTTAAATAATCAACCATTACCATCTTGCTTTTCTTTATGAAAACTTCATCTTCCTGGAAAAATTCCACTAAATAAATTAATTTGACTCCAGGAGAATTCTCTGTCTAAAACTGACATATATTCACCTCCTCTTTTAGCCATTTTTTTTTTTTTGAGACAGGGTCTCACTTTGTAGTTCAGGCTGGCCCAGAGCTCACTATGTAGCCTGGCAAGCCTCAAACTTAGCAGTTCTCCTGCCTCTGTCTCCCGAGTGCTGGGATGACAGGCGTGAGCCACCATGCTTAGCTAGGCTTTGAAATTAAAGTAACACAGCTCTTCAGCCAAAATAATGTTCTATCTGTGAACAATAAGAAGACAAATATTTGCTGGTGGACTTTTGGAAACTTACTCAGAGCTCTCACCGCTCTCATATTCTGTTGTCTCCACCCCAAACCAAACTCAGAAAGGGGATGCCAAAACAAACTGCGATTAACCGTCCAGTGCTCAGACATCCATACACAGATCCATAGTGAATAATTGATTCAAACACCACAACTGTACATTTATCATTTCATGTTACCCATGATGCTTCTGATTCCACCAAAGACCACATCCAGTAAACACATTTTAATGATTGTTTATGCTGCTCTATGTGCTTGCAATTGGTATTCTCACTACTGAATAAAGGGCTCTAACTTCAAAGGAACTTGTTGACTTGCTGATTTGTAATGGTTCCTAAACAGGAAGGAATATCAGGCTTCTAGCTAAGGTCTGAGGAGCGCAGGCTGGTGTAAGGGAGAAGTGACCTCACAGGCAAGGCAGCATTCCAAATGCCCACCTCTAAACAGAGAAAGGTGCTAACCATGCATTCACCCTAGACATCACCAGTTCAGGGCAATTGGACAAAAGTGGTGTCTCTTTCATCTCCTTTGGTTGATGGCTTACTAGCCCATTTCCTCGGCTGTTAGCACTAATACCAGTGCAAGGAATCCATGTGAAATATTCGCAGTAATTCATCAAGTGATAAATAACCGGTGGGAAAATTGCATAAATTGTGCTTTGAGATTATACTAGAGCCAAAAGTTTGTGTGGCCTTTGGTAAGTTCTATTTCATTCTTGAATTTGATATTGATTAATTTGGGAGTTTGAAGAGAGTAAATTGGCTGATTTCACATTATCTTGTAAATATGCATTTTTATTTTTCCTGGTTTTTGTTGACTACTAAGAATGAGTCTACATAAAAACTTCATATCTTTTTTTTTTTTTTTTTTGAGACAGGGTCTCGCTTTTGTAGTTCAGGCTGGCTCTGAGCTCACTCTGTAGCCCAGGCAAGCCTGGAACTCACCAATCCTCCTGTCTCTGCCTCCCGAGTGCTGGGATGACAGGCGTGAGCCACCACACCCAGCACTGTGGTATGTGGTGCTGATTACTGGTTGATTGTTGGTGGGCATGAGTCTCCACGCCCAGCATTGTATGTGGTTACCGGGGATCGAACTCAGGACCTTGCGCTTGTGAGACCGGCACCGAAACCACTGAGCTAACCCTCCGGCCCAAAACTTCATATCTTGATTGAAATTAAGGCACGAACATGGTGATATACTTACTTTGAGCTTAGTTACTTTTATGTAGGTAAAAAAATCATTTTCTCTTTTTTAGTATTTTTACTTTGAGGTGATATTGGGGAATGAACCTAGGGTTTTCACGTGGAGCTACATCGGTAAGTTTTTAATTTTTTTATCATGAGACAGGATCTCACTAAGATTCTAAGTTTGCCAGCTAAGCTTGAACTTTCAATCATCCTGCCTTTGACTTTCAGAGTGCTTGACAAAGGATTTTCAACATAATAAAGATTGTTATAAACATTCATGTATTCTGGGGGAAAATCTGATCATGTGAAGAAGCACTGTTTTATGCTACTGTTTTTCTCTTAGCCAAGTAGGTTTGTTTCTCATCCCTGATATTTTGTAAACTGTTTCTCAAATGTAGAAAGTCATTTGGGGCCAGTGTCGCTGTGCTTACTACCAATTTCTGTCTGTATCCTTCCCTACAATTTCATGTGTGGACCTTTAAATAGTAATGTTTGTTCTGGAAAAGAAGTTTACTAACTATAATAGTTCTCTACAATTCTATTTTTATTTCACTGTCCCAAGTATATTATAAAAATATGAAAAGCTAAATTTTAAAAATTTAACTTATAAAAAATATAGTGCAATTCATCCAACAGTAAAGTGATTTTTGAAAGAAAACTATTTTAGGACAGAAACTGAAGAGATTCATTGCAAGTAAATCTGACTACATACTTATAAGAATATTATGGGTTTTACTAGTATATTCTGTTGCAAATCAGTAGGTAAGTCTTTGTTATGTCTCTTTAAAAGTTATTCAGATTTTTTTCCTCCCATGACGAAAATATTCTTTGACTTTGCTTCAATCTCACAAAATCAAGTGATAAATAACTCAGATATATTAGTTCATTTAGCTTTTCAAATACTTTATATGTGTTTCGACAACTATATTCAATTTTGTTGAAATACTCTGTTGTTGAAGTCAAATTAACCTCCCAAGGTATACATTTCTATTTAAATCTAACCTAAATGCTTAGTCTTAATTGCTAGGTGCTTCCTGGATCCACAGTGATTCCTGAAAGTCTACTGGGCTCATTTGCTGTCTGTATATCATTTTAGAATCCAGATGGTTAAATCTGAATGCCATGGATTGAAGGTCGACTTTATTTTTGGTGGGAATTCTATTATGAGTTTTTGGAAGTTCTGAAAACTCTGTGAACATGGTGAAAAATAACCTACATTACATTAATTCGCATTCCACTGTCAACCACAGTACTTTGAGCCTTTCCTCTCAGTTTCACACCTCGTCCTATACCCAGAGGCGGCTGACTTCTGAAGAAATGCACAAATTTCCTGGCCTGCTCGCTCTTCAAGGGGTAAATCGTAAATTGAATGAGGCTGTGTGACATTTCCACTGCCCACTTCTAACAGTTTCTACAGACTCTTGGAATGAATTACAGGTACTTTAAGGACCACTGTGTATCCTTGTTTCATGATATTTATATTTGCATGATTCTATAAATATCAATTCAAATGCGTTTTTTAAACAAGCTGATGAATAATACCACACACACTTTTAGTTTTTAGAATGGTGTCACTATCTATGGTTTAAAATCAAAATGTAGTGTTTGGAGGCAAGACACAGACATGGGTTTTATTTTTCATTGTAGAAATTGTGAATGACCCAAGTATCCCCAAGCTTTGGGCTGTGCACTCACACAGTGAGATGCCCATGCCAATTTGCTGCTTTTGGATAGACACACACTTAGTTATCCATTAATCAACTGATGACTTGGTGGTTACCCTTGGTGATCAACTACGGACTATTAATAGTGTTTTTCTGAGTGAGTCTCAAGTTCCAATTAAAATATTGCTATGATGATCTATTTTCCGGAAAGCTAATTCCAAATTATTGATCTTGGAAATTAGTGAAATTGGGAATAAGGAAAGGAGAAAAGAATAAGAACAGTTCACACTAACATTTTCTTGGTCCCATTGATAACTTTTCTGGTTGATCTGAATATTCTGTCATCCCTCTGTCCTCCAACTCTGCCTGCTCTTCCCTTTGAAAACTTTTGATTTTATGATATGTGGTTGAGACAGTTGGTCATATGTGTGAAGATAGTGGTTACACTGGGGTGAACCCTTGTTGTAATCACTGTTAAGGGTCTGGGTATGGAGTGAGGGTCTATTTCAGAGACTGAGCAATATAGAGCCTTCGGGGAGACAGATGGATGTTTCTGACTCTTACACAAATCTTGAGCAGAAAATGGTCAATGAAAGAATCTGGGACAAGGTCATCCTGGTGTGAACTGGTGACTGACAATAGCACCTTTGATCTGTGGCTCCTGTCTCTGTACCCAAGACTTTCCTATTCCTGCCTTTTGTTGATCCCTAAGAAAAGTAAAAGAAAAAGAAAAAGAGGAACCAAACCAAAGAGTTTTTAAGACAGGACCTGAAAATTGTACATGTTTTTGCTTCTATGCATTCCACTGGCATCAACTTAGTTATGAGAGTGATATAGCTAGATGCTAAGTGACAGGAAGTACAGTTGAGCAAATGTGTGGGTGGGACATTTTACAAAAGAGAAAAAACAATAATGTGGGCAGTTAGCAATCTCTATTCATCACCATATCCTAGTGAATGGAACATAACTAATATCCTCACAAATATAATAAATATAATATTTGAGTTCCAAAATATCGTACACTATAGTAAATATTAGGTAAAATAATTTACTAAGAAGCCAACTGAAATTCTATGGAGAAATATTTGCTTTTATACACTTGTACCAACCATAATTTTTCATCATGGTTTGCTTTAGACTATTTATGTGTGAAATAATCGCCATTTATATGCAGGGATACACGACTAATCCATACTGATAATGTGTTCTAAATTTCTAGTTTTTTGGATGAAGTATGAAAAGTTTAGTCAGTAATCTAGATCTATGATTTAGAATTTGTTTTTAAAAAGCACAAGATAACATAATGTCTCAGTATTATATCAGTTGGTTATGGCTTAGTCTACTCTGATGGTTTCTACAGCACAATTTCTCATTGGTTGGCTTTTAATTTTTTAAATACATTTTCATTTTTAACGGGCAAGACAATTGCACATATGTATAGGGTACAGTGTGGCATTTCCATCTATGATATAGCGTATAATGATCAGATCAGGGAGTTTGGCAAATCCATCATCTTCAACATTGGTCATTTCTTTTTGGTATGTTTGTTTTAAGTCTCTCTACTAGCTATATAGAAATATCTAATTCACCATCATCACCCATTTCCCCCCTGAAACTGTAGCTTTGTACCTGGTTCACAGGGTACCTTTACCTTGTACCTGGTACCCCTTCCCACTGCTTCTTCCCCTAAGTTCTCCCCAGTCTCTGAGAACCACTATTCTACTCTCTCCTTCTATAAGACTGATATTTTAGATTTCACACATAAGAGGAAACATACTGTATTCCTTTGCTTGACTAATTCACGTACCATAACTCACTCCATCAGTTGGTGCAAAGGAAACAATTTCATTCTTTTGTTGCACGTGTGTGTGTGTGTGTGACATTTTTTTTCTTTACCCATTCACCAGTCAGTGCACATCTTGGGTGATCCTTTCCTGAGGCTGTTGGGAACAGCATTGTTGTACACGTGGGAGGGCAGGTGTTTTTTTTCTATGTACAGATTTCATTTCCCAGAAACTTTTGTTCTTAAAAGTGACAACTAAATAGAGGGTCTTCAAAGTAAGAACAAGCAAAGTGCATTTAGTTGGGTTGGAGCAAAAGACTTCATGAAACTGCACCTTCCTAGTTGTTCAATTTTGAGGCTATTACAGGAGTAGGTGGAGTAAGAGGTCGTATCACAGTCTGATTTCAGTCACTCCAAGGCTGTAGCAGACACATCCTGTCCAATTGGGACCTTGTTACCTTTCCCTCTGCCCTATGGTCATTATTGTATCGTGCTGTGTAGTCTACTTAAGTATATCAGGTGCATTGCACACGTTTCTCCAAATGTGCTCATCTGTTTTGAATCTAGATGATTGCGAAGAGCCCCTCACTAGTTTCCTGTTGTGGACTGTAATCCTGTACTATGCTGTGTGCTCCAGCTATACTGCAGTACCCAAAATGTGACCCCTCGAGTCACCGCCAAAATCTTGCTGATGCTTTTCTATAATTTTCAGGATAAAGTAATGTTGTTTCCTCAACAGAGGTTTCCCTTTATAATCTTACCTTTGTTCTCTTAGTCTTACCTGTTATAACTTCTAAATATGTTTCCCACAAAAATAAAATGACTCATTCATCCCCAGGTGTGTCTTGTAATTTCCTACCCATGGTCTTAAAAACCATTGCTACTTTGTCTGCGTGGCTTTCTTCATCTCTGTCTCAGAGTTTCAGCTCATATTTTGTTGGAAAGGAAAACTCTTTCTTGGGATGGTTTTTGACTTTGAAGAGAGGGTTAAATCCTTTTCTTTAACACACGAATTATAGCTTGACTATGTTTCTATTGTACAACTTGATACAATAAACCTTATTGAATTGACTGCTTCATGTTGTCTGCTGCACAGATGAACATTAGTTAACTCTGGTCTGTGTGTTACTTGCTTTAATTCCTAAAATGGAGGAAAAGGGAAGACATAAAAAGAATTAAATTCAGTACATGTATCAAGTACTACAATGTAATTATTATGTACTCCAAACATGTACACACAAAATAAAAATTGTACAAACAAAAGACAATATCAACTATGCTTATAAAATATACTATAGTATAATAGAATACCAATTATTTTTATAAAATACAATAGATACACTTTGAGGATATGTTCTAGGGAATTAACTTGATAAAATATGAATAAAGATACAATACATATTTACACCCTTGCAAGCGTTTTTCTTGACAAATCTTTTAAACACTTTCTTCATTAATTTGTGACACTGAAGAGAAATATTGGAGTGTTTCAAGTCCTAGAGTGCCAGCTAAGCTGTGTATTCACTTACAAACTAATCAACACATTTACCCATTTGAATCATTCTCTATTGTATCAGGCATCCCACGCTCACCCCTCGAAACCCAAAGAAAAGAAGGATGATGTTGTTTAAATGAAAATATTGTCATCTAATACAACTTAAGTGAAAGATGTTCAGTGAGACTGAAATATGCTTCCCCTGGTTCTGATTCCTGGGAGGCATCGTAACTGAGCTGTAGGTCATGCAACAAGCGATCAGTGGTTCCATTTTGTGTCAGTGAAGATGTGGGGGGAAATTCATGTTATAAACATGTTAGGAAATCATACGTGTTAGAAATCTAGGTTAATTATTTCACAATGTAATTGGCTACAGAGCACTACTTAGAATAGTAGTGTTGATACCTTGTTCTCCACTGTAGAACAAAATGATTTATACACCTACATTCACTGTGATAAAATTACCAGGTCATCTAAATAAAAGTCTCCAATCAATTGGCTTGAGTAAAATTTCTACCAACTTCAGTCCATCTTTTCTTCAATTCTGATTATTGGGTAACATGCATATCTAGTTTTGGTAGTAGAATATAATTGAATAGCTCTCTTGGTACTGCCTACTATACTGAGTTCATATTACTGATTTTATTTTCCTGAATAAAGTGGGCTGTAACTGCCAGTTTTCCTTTTGTTGTGATGACAGACCTTTTTCTGAAGTTACAAATTTTACATAGATACCAGTTATAGCTGTCCTTTTCTTAAAGAAAACGGCAATGGACAAGAAAGTAATTTCTAATTGTTATTGATTTTAATTACTGGCTTTTTCTTTGCAAGAAAAGAAAAACAATTCTTAAAGTGATATTGTATTTTTAAAAAGAAAGGAAGAATGAGAGAAAGAAAGTGTGTATTTTACTCCCTGAGTTCTTTATAAACATCCTCTCTATGCCACTTGCCACTTGAAATAAATATTTATAATAGATATTGAAGTGGTTCTTTGATATCTTGAAAACAACCTCCCACCTCTTTTCCTCTTCCTCTTTCCTCTACTTCCTCCTTTATCAGGTCATCTGTTTTCAGATACCTGATTTCAACATGAAACATTTAATTTGAAAACTTTACCAAATCTTCATTTACCATTTCCCCTCAGGAGCAAGAGTCTATAAGGTAGCATTAACCTTATTCATGCAAAAAAAAAAAAAAAAAGCCCGGGTAATAGTTGGAATAGCATTTGTTTTCATTCTTTAAAAAGACAGCAATGATTTAAATTTAGGAACTTTTGATAGAAAAATATCTGTTTTAATTTTTATTAGAAGATTTTTGTGTCATCATGATCTATTCTGTTCAAAACCATGCATATGCAACAAATCTCACTCATACACATTGAGTTTTTAAAGAATATTAATGTGTGATAAGTAAATTGTTTCTTGATTCCAACATGCTGCAGTTTAACTCATTGTGATTTACTATAAAGTTGAAATTAGTAAGTACATATTTCTCTTTCCTTTTCTATGTATTTTGCACTCATAATCAATGCATCTAACATGATGCAAAATTTACAAAGTGGATGCACTACTTATTTTCAAGACAGTTGACTATGACCAACTATTCCATAAACACAGTGTATGCATTATCAAGCTTGATACAAATGCAATTACTAACACAATACTTGAACGTACTGCACAAGTCCTCAGAGAATTCTTGGCTGTTATTTGGTATCAAATAGCTAAATGAAAATTTAAAACAAACTAAAAGAAATCTCCTATTTTCTATGGCTTATATGATGTCTATAGTGACAGTCAAGCAATGCCCAATCAGGGGTAAATGCTCCAATTTGTGCTATTGGAGGGTGTCCAGAATTCAAAGGACAACCTCCTAAGAGCTACAAACAGTACTAGGACATTTCCCTTCTGTCACTGTCCTTTGGATGGTGCTTCCCAAGAGGTCAGTGGACAGTGATTGTTTGCCAAATAACATTCCAGATGATTTATTATTTAGGAAATTTAAACTCTATAATATATAGTGTATATATATTTATATATATATATATATTGCTTACTTATTAAATACATTTGTAACTTGTTTCTCAATATAGAATACACCATGTCTTTTTTCTACATGTTTGCATATTTACCAGTTTTTGTTCTTTGTTTTTTTTAATTGCATAGAATTCAAGAACACGGTTATATATTAGCTTCATTAGCCAGTCAACTATGGATATATATGTAGTTATCAGATTTTGTTTGTTTGGTTGGTTTGGTTATTATAAAACAATACTCTAGTAATTACAGCTGTGCTACACTATTAAATATGAATGTTTCTACATGTAACTTACTCATGTAACTTATTCTTCTACTTCTAACTCAAGTAGAAAGTATTTGCAGTTTAAGTTCTGACTTATATTGTTAAATTTCCTAAACAACCTAAATAATAACTTATGCTTTACACTTCTACCAATTAAAACTCTTCCTTTCTATATATTTTTGTAATTATGTTCTCTGTGTCCACAATATCTACTCACCATCTAATATCTACCTAATCCATCTATCACCTATCTGTAGCTCTGCCTTCTTATCTTTGTAATTATGTTCTCTATGAGCATCAGTATCTACCCATCATCTAATATCTATCTATTCATCTATTTATACTTGTCCACAGTTTAAAATGAATAAAAACAACTGTATTTTTGCCCACCAAGACTTACATTTAATTTCTGCTCCTAGAAGGATGCTAATTAATCTTTGCCAACTACTACAGTGTTTGGCTCATCATTCTGCAGTTTAAGCATATAATTGTGTATTAAACCAAAATTTTCACCTCCTTGCTTTTCCAACTGCAGAGACTGAAGTTATCACTCTGTTTCCACCTGACTCCTTAAGCAATTAGGCCTCTGAGGTAGAGGTGAATGCAGGGTCAGTGGAATTTGCCTTCATGTGTGTCTGTTTATCACTGCAGGAAGCTAAGTTCCTGTTATGTAGAAAGCTTGAATAATTCTGAATTTTCTATGGTTCTGAAGTAGGACTGTTATGAATCGTTCAGTCCAAAGGTTATAGAAACAACAAACCTAATGGACTTGTGGTTACATCAACATTCATAATGCTTTTCAAAATTTACACAGGCCCTTCTTCATTCCTAAAGATGAACACCCGAATTACAATATGCCGTGTAACTTTTCTCTGAGTTTCAGAATCCAAAAATCATGCGGGCCCTGCAAATGGAGGCAGCAAGAATAAGAGTATAAACTCAACACCAAAGCTGACTTCCAGACAGGAAACAAAGGGATTTTTACTTCCACTGCAGCCTGTTCCTTCCTGAACGTTTTCATACTTGCTCTGACTCTGCCACTGGGTTTCGTAAGTGTGCTAGAAAGGTGTTCATGTTCGTCTTCCCAGACACCATGTCAGCTCCCAATTCCTCCTGCTCGGTGACTATAAGAGAGGGTTTCTGGGGGCTCAAAGGAAACTGGAGAACCAGGGTAACTCTCCAGGCCACAGGGTAATACACTCATGTGCATGTACACACACACGCGCGCACTTATCACACTCACACTCACATGAACACCTGCAGAAAATCACAAACAGTGGGACTTGGGTATCTAAGAAATTATTTGGCCTATAAGTCTAAATTCTTCTGATTGCTGATATGGAGGGAATTTACCACATGTTTTTACTTCAGTCAGTGTCTACCATTTACCTGACACTTTCCACAAGACTGTGCCAGATTTCAGATGCTCTTTTATAAACCTGGGAGATTTCTTTATTTAAAAAAGAAATTATATGTCACCCAGTACTCTTCTCTACATTGACTTGCCTTTTTGCAAGAAGTTTGTTTGTAAGAAAATATATGTAAGTATTCTAAATGAAAAATTGGAATCACTGAAATAAATAGAAGAAAACCTATAGGTAAAAATTATCACAGAAAAATAATTGAATTCATTTTAGTATATGTGCAGCCGAAGTGAGCACAATAATCTAATTCATACAAGATACTATTGTCTACCAAAGGTGCTAACCCTCAGGCTTTCTCTATTTTTTATTCAAGAGGGAAGAAGAGATTAAAACTTAATCTGAGGTTGAAATTTTAATAAAATGAATCAAGTTTTATACTTCTGTACATCACAGGACCACCAATAGTAACTACCCAGCTTTCAGGAAAAAACTCAAGGGTTTCTTTACATTAAACTATTTCACTAACCCCAAATCAGGTACATCTTGTGTCATAGACAGATGTACAAGAGGATTATAATTTAGATGTTCCTCTGTGAAGAAAAATGGTGAAACTGATTCCATGAATACTGTATATTTATACAATATTTTCTATGTAATCAACTTATCTTTTCCTTGGGAAATCTATAAATAAATACTGAGGTATACATGAAAAACATTGAAATGTGGAGTTTTCATCGCTATCTAAAAATATTGTAACTCACACATAGGTAATGGAGGTAAGAAAAATAAAAACATTGATTATTTCCTGTTTCCTTTAAGAGGTTTCCTTAACCTACTCTTTGTCATGTCATTTATAATTAAAAGCCCAGATGAAGAAAGGGGAAATCTTTAATATATTGAAGATTTGAAAGTGAGAGAAAGAGAGTTATTCTCTCCATTGCGAAGTGGTCCTGCTATTAGATTATTTTTAAAAGATTATTATAAAAATAACAGATTTTACTATTTAAAAGTCAAATACTAATATTAAATATTCTCTAGAGCTAAAAGCCACTGTATGTTTTGAGTTTGTCACTGATCCTGTAATCCTTTTGAAAGTTGTTTCTCCTCTGATTCAGCAAATCATTGGACTCCCTGCATAAGGAAAATCATAGTCAAGTAAATTATATATAATGTTCTAGGCTAAGTCATTGACTCATATTTCAATGGATTTCTACTTCCATAATGAGAAACCAACAAAAATTTATATTTAGATTTTCATAATCTTATATAAGTGAGCAACCTACTCTATTCCCTTCTTACTCATCCTCCTTGCTCGTTTTTAAATAAAGCCTTTTTATGAAAAGTTGATATTCCTGGTATGTGACACTAGAGAATAAGCATCCAAATATCTTATAGCAGAATTTATAAACTACATTCATAAACTGACTGATTAGCAAGGGCAAATCTCTTAGCTGGCTCCAGATATGTATTTTGTTTTCAAAGAACACAAGAAAGACACACATACATATTAACTTTATTAATACACAAATGATTATGTACTTTTACATATATCCATCGCAGCTTCTGAATTGGTGATATAAGTCAATCTTTGGTCTTCCTTTGTCTCTCTCCTAGCATCCCTATCCTTGCCCCTCACTTTTTACTCCCCTACTTTCTCACTGTCTTCTTTAAATGTGCTCATAGCATGCCTCTAAATGATGAAGAACAGTTGCAAAGGATTTGGGAACTTATGATCGTAGTGCTAAAGAATACGTATGCTTCAAAAAACAGGAACTGAAGCCAACTCCCACCAATTAGTAACTGTTACCTAAAACGAGCAGAGTAGCAGTCACATGGTAGATGTGACCTTGGAGCATTTCGGTATTCACTCGGAAGTGCAGTTTCTTCTGAAGGTTTGGGTGTATTAGACAAAGACAGTCGAGCAAGTCACAGGGCCTGAGTGATTGTAGGCAGTCCACACATGGCCACTGCTTTGTTAGCCATCATTTTTATGAGTTCTAACTCCATCCAGCCTTACACAGTCTAAAGAAGTGAGAAAGTAATAGAATTCCATTATTTTGAACTGAACTTCTCTGGCAGCAGTAAAGAATGATAAAAATAAAGTATGACTAACATAATGTGGCGAGGCAGCTTTCCTGGAGATGTGGCACCTGAATGGAGTTCTGACTGATTAGCTGGAGTCTACCAATCTGGAGCGGACCACAGGGAGGACAGAAATAGGAATCCAGGCAGACAGGAAACAGCTGTGGGCTTGTAAGGGCTACATATAATCTTATATGGCTAGAGAGAGGAGACTCATCTGAAGAGGTGTCTGAAAATTCATCTCTCAAGTCTTCTGAGAACAGACACATTTAAGTAAGGGAATTGCACAGATGATGTCTATTCCTTCAATCTTTCCCTGAACTGTGCAGTTCAGTTCAAGCTCACTTGAAGAATGTTTGTTTTGTGTGTATGAAGCCTTGGGCTGCATCCCCAAAACCACCACCACCGGAAAGAAAGAAAGAAAGAAAGAAAGAAAGAAAGAAAGAAAGAAAGAAAGAAAGAAAGAAAGAAAGAAAGAAAGAAAGAAAGAAAGAAAGAAAGAAAGAAAG